>JAJEJO010002286.1:6610-114230 GCA_020662805.1 Glaucomys volans | reverse complement strand
TTATGCTAATTCTTTTTTCAGCTAGGTCTGATCTGTTCCTTTACTCATGTATTGTGTTCTGGTTTTAATTGCATGTTTTATACTTAGAAGTTCTATTGGTCTTCTTTTTGATTTTCCTAGTCGTCTTTAACAGGGTCTTCTTTTTTAAGTCATCCTTTTAATGTCTTTTTTGTTATTTACATATTAAAGAAAAATTTTGGTACCTGATAATCTACGTATCCACAGTTGTTATAGATATTTTCCTGTTGTATCTTGTTTTGCTAATTCTTGCCAACTTTAATTCTATTCTATTTCATGTACTTTTCATAATGCTTATGTACTTTTAATTGCAAGCTCATGTTCTTTAAATATATGTGGAAATTCATCCTGAGTTGATACAGTGTACCCTACAATATTCTTAGCTTGTGGTTTAGCAGCTCTCGCCAGTAGTCTGGTTTGCAGCCACAGATCTAGGTATGTACAGTGTGTGACTTTAAATTGTTAGACTAGACAGTCTTCTTCTTCCCTACCATCTACCCCTCACCCAAAGCTAAGACATTTTCATGTGCTTTGATTTGGGAATATTTGTTGTTTATTTGTTTTGGTCTTGCCTTTTGGTTACTATATTGTTGAAAAATGGGAATTGAGTAGTTGAAACTTAATGAGGTGTTGTACTATGTATATGTTCCTTACTCTCTACCTCATTTATTAGGAGTATGACCAGATGTCCTGGTATGCTCAGGATAATTCTACTTCCTGCCTTTAATTTTTGCATAATTATTGATTGCATTTCTTTACACTCTTAAAATTTACTTTTGACCAACTAGCTTTAAGTGGCCCATAAAAGCCTGATGCTAACAATGACATTATAGGTCCATTCATCGAATGACATCATGATCCTTATTCCACCTTATTCTTTTTGAAGGCAATCTTGACTCTCATTTAACTTTTAGAATCATCTTGTCAGTTTTTAACAACCAAACAAACAAAAAGCCTGCTGAGATTTTATTAAAATTACATTAAACATATTGATTACTTTGGGAGAATTGGCATTCATAAAATTGAATTTTCCAAACCATTGAGTATGGTATTTCCCTCCATTGAGTATGTCTTTTTTAACTTCTCCCAGTAGTGTTCTACATCTTTCATTGGGTTTACCTGGGGATTTGATATTTTTGATTACTATTGTAAATTGTGCCCTTTTAAAATAAAATTTGTAATAAATTTAGTTGTGTAACTATGTGTTAGAGTATGGTAATGCATTTTTATATTTGTATCTCTCAATCTACTAAAGAAATATTTTTTCATTGTGGAAGTTTATATGTAATCAGTCTCTTCCAATTTTATTGTATACATTTATGTTGTCTATGAATTAGATTTCTTCCTTTCCAATCCTTCAAATTTGGTTCTCTTTTCTTTTTAATATTATTGAACTGATGAGCAACCTCAATTTTTAGATTTTTTTTAATACATTAATTTAGCAGAGATAGGCTTCTCAACTGAAAGTATGGAAGCTAGAAGACAATGGAAGTGTATTTTCCTAATTTCAGAAGGAAAAAAGAAGAAAAGAAACTACCAATCTAGATTTCTATTCCCTTTGAAAATATCCTTTAAAACTAAAGGTAGTTTTAGACAAATAGAAGCAGAGAGGGAAAGGATATTATTTAGGCTGAAAATACATTGGAAGATGGAGGCATGGAAATGGAACAAGGGGTAGATATCATTAGGAAGAGGAATATTAAAAATCGTCCGTGTTTGAAAAAGACATGGTAATGTTTAGGACTTATACACAGGGAACTACATAAAACAGACAACACAAGACATGGAAGAGTAAATAGAGTTCAACTGAAATAAACAGTAGGAAAATAGGTCATACTGTTAAGTAAGAACAAGCAGAAATGCACTTGCCCTAATATAAACCCAAACTGAACTACTGTAATATTAAGGTGATTTGCCTGCAGTATAATTGCCTGCAAATGAAAAGGAAGATAAGTTATCTAGAACTTATAGGAACTAGCACCCAGCATGCAGTAAGAATGCGTTTTGTCATTTCTAGGGAAGATTTTAATACTAAAGAAGTTAATAAAGAAGAAAAGGAACAAAGAACAGATAAAATGAATGAAAATTAAAGCAAAGTGGTACACTTAAGTCAAACTACATTGATAATTACATAAATGGATTAAACTTTCTTATAAGTAATATATTTTAAGAGTATAGGCACAGATAAAATGAAAATAAAAAGATGAAATAAGTATTCTTGGCAAATACTAAAAACTGATATGGATATATTAACATCAGAGTAGATTTGAGGAAAGAAGTATTGTGAGAGATAAGGAGGAAAATAATATAATAGGTGGGTACATTCATCAAGTGATATAATGATCCTAAATGTGTGTTCACCTAATATCACAACTTCCAAATATAGAAGGCAGAAGTTAATATAACTTAAAGGATAGATAGCTCTATATTTATAGTAGAACATTTTAAGTATGTATCTAAAGTAACTGAAACAACAATAGATAAAGATATTTGTAAGGGAATAAAAATTTGACAGAATTAATCAACTTGACGTTATTAACATTTATACAGCATCACATCTAACAGCTGAACACTACGGTATTTTTAAGCTCACATGAGATGTTTGCCAAAATATTTTAAGCCATAAAGAAACTTATTTTCAAAGGACTGAAATTACATAGTTCCTGTTTTATGACCACTATGCAATTACATTATAACTCAGTAACAAAATAACAGGTTCTAAATATTTGTAAATTAAGGCACTTCTCAGTGGCCCACCATTGAATAAATAAGTCACTATGGAAATTAGAAAACATTTTCATTTGAATAATAATAAAAATATTACCCATCAGAATTTATGGAATATAGCTAAAGCAATGCTTAAAGGTAACTTATAGCTTTTTGCATAAATTAGTGAAGAAGAAAGGTTGGAAGTGAATAGTCTAAGCCCTTAACTCAAAAGAGCAACAAATCAAACCCCATAAAAGTAGAAAGAAGGAACTAGCGTAAAAATAGAAATCAGTGAAACAGAATTTTTAATCTGTTGAGATTTTTGTAAAATGAAAACCTGTAATGAACTGATTTAAGAATGAAAACAAGGGGAGAAGATTTAAATTACCACAACCAGTTATGAAAAAGTATCACCACAGATCCTGTTGATTAAATTAAATTGTTAGAAAGCAAAAATAACTACATACAAATACATTTTTGACCACTTAAAGGTCATAATTCCTGAAGAACATAATTTATCCAAAATAACATGTGAAGCAATAGAAACTCTGTGAGTTATGAAGACTATGATTCCTCCAGTGCTGAGCATTAAAGTCAGTGAACATTCTGTCCAAAAAGGAAACAATTTTTTTAAACCTATGAAAAACTTCTCCAAAAAGAAAACCCCAGACCCAGATGCTATACTGGCAAATCTTCCATTTATTTAAGTAAGATATATACCAGATTTATACATACTCTTTCAGAGAATTAAGGGGGAAAAAAAGAGAAAACATTTCTCAGAACTTTTTTATAACTTAGCATAATCTTGATAGCAAAACCTGACCTCAGATTGACAAAAAGACAATTATAGGCCAATATTTCCCAAGAAAATGATGTAGAGATACATAAAAAAGGATAATATATTATGACCAATATGGACTTGTTCCATGAATACAAAATTGGTTTGACCTTTTTTGGGGGGGAGGTGGGGTACTGGGGGTTGAAGTCTGAGGTACTCAACCACTGTGCCACATCCCCAGCCCTATGTTGTGTTTTATTTAGGAGACAGGGTCTCACTGAGTTGCTTAGCATCTCATCATTGCTGCAGCTGGCTTTGAACTTGAAGATCCTCCTGTCTCATCCTCCCCAGCTGCTGAGATTACAGGCGTGCACCACCATGCCTGACTGGTTTAACATTTTTAAATAAGTGTAATCCATCACTTTAACAGAATAATGAAGGAAATCAATAGAGTCATGTCTAGATAAAATCATTCAACAAAATTCAACGTGTTTGTTCAATACCCTTATCAAACTAGTAATAGAAGGAAACGTCTTTAATTTGGTAAAGTCTATCAATACCAACAAAAAACTATGACAAACATCATGCTGAATGAAAAACTGTTGATTCATATCCAGTATCTCCTCCTGTATTCAACATTGCATTGGAGTCCTAACCAGTACCCGCAGGCCAACAAAAACTAGAAAGGAAAAAATAAAACCCAAATGTATTTACCAGCAAACAACAAAGTGATTTTAACACGGCAATTAGATTGGGATTTGTGTACTAGTAATCAAAAAGTCTAAGCATTTTAAAGTATCTGTATAATAGCATCAAAATATATAGGATAGCTAAGACTTTTATCTAATACAACTCAATAAGACTTATATGCTAAAAAATATTTTAACATGGTGAGATACATTTAAAAATGCTTGAAGAAATACTCCATTTCTTTGTAATCAGAGGCTCAGTATTGTTACAAATGTCAGTACCCACCACTTGATCTATGGATGCAATGCATTCAGCAATTAAAATTCCATAATTTTTTGTCAAGTGGATTTTGAAATTTATATCAAATGCTACTACTATCTCAGATGTCAAGAATTGCTGTGACGTTATATACAGTAAGAGAGCTTTGTATTAGAATAAACATAGTCAAAAAGATCAATGGAAGAAAATGAGCATCTAGAAATAGACCCTCCCATCTGATTTCTGGATTTATAGCAAAAGCTCCACTGAGGTTAATAGGGAAAGCATTTATTTTAATAAATTGTGATTAGGTCAACTGAATAACCATGGGGGGGCAGGTGAATCCTCCTTGACCATTGCCAAACACTATGCTCAAAGATTAATTTGAGTTGGATTACATATCTAAATTTAAAAGGTAAAAATGTTAGGCTTCTAGAAGAAAACCTAGGAGAATATCTTGGGATGGGCAAATAAGACACAAACTATATAAAGGTAGATAATGTAAAATTAGGAATTTCTATTCTTCAGGACATTATTAAAGAGGGGGGAAAAGGCAAGCCACAGATTCCCAGAATATATTCACAGTAAATAAACCTGGTGTAGGACTTGCACTGAAAAAATGTAAATAACATACAAAACTAAAAGAAAAAGGCAGACAACCCAATATTTTAAAATATGCAAGATGAGTAGGTCTTCACAAAAGAACACATCCAAAAGGCCAGTGTGGATAGAGGAAGGCTCTCTTTAAGTTATTACTTATTTGGGAAGTCTCACAGTGAGGCAATACTGCATCTCTACCAGAATGTCTGAAATTAGAGAGTGCCAGTACCAAGTTTACCTAGGCTATGAAAAAATTGATCCTTGTATATGATGGTGGGACTATAAATTGCTATAGCCATTTTCAAAAACTGGCAGTAGCTGTTAAAGCAAAACATTATTCCCACACTGACTAATTCCAGGTCATATGTACCTTAAAAGATAAAAAATATGTACAAGGGTGTTTGTAACAACCTGAATGAATCCCCAAAATGTATTGAGTGAAAGTAGGCAGGCACAAAAGAGTTCATACAGTATTATTCCACTCATATGAAATTTAAGACAAGAGAAACTAATCTGAGCTATTGGAAGGCAGGAAACTGGTTTTCTCTGGTTTGGGAGGAAGTAATGACTGTGAAGGGGTAAGAGAGAACCTTCTGAAGTAATGGTAATGTTCTACATCTTGATCTACTGATAATTGTTCAGATTTATAAACAAATTAGAAAGTTCATTAAGCTTGCACGTGTTTTATTCTTTTTAAATAGAAATAATGCTTCAGATTATTGCAGAGAAAAGGAAATACAAGTTATTATTATGAAATTTCCAAATTTCTTTACTGGGAGTCCTGGGAACTTCTATGTATAGATCATCTTGCTTCAACATTTTGCCATACTTATTTCTCTATCTCCCTTTCCACTCACATCTCACACATGGTAATGTTGGGTGTTTACTTTTGTTTGTAGTGAGCACATATCTAAGGGTTAAATATTATAGATATATTAATTTATTCTGAGCATATTTTATTGTTTATCATCAAGTGAAATTTATCACATATTTGTATGTATAATGTTGAATTTCCTGTTTTCCTGTATGTCTCCTTAATTTTTTTTTTTTAATTTTCCTAGACCATTAACAGAAATAAGTCTCTGCTGCTGCTTTATTCTGAAGTGATTTGACTTGTACATTTGAAAGGAGGGTAGAATGAGCAGGAATCTTTGGATTTGTACCACTTTTGAGGGCTGGGTGGGTGGCTGCATTGTAGAGCACTTGGCTAGCATGCTGGAGACTCTAGATTTGCTCTCTAGCACCACAAAAACAAAACAAGACAAAACTTACGTACTACATTTTAATGAGAGATCTTCCTAACTAAATGTCAGGTGAAGTTGAGGAGGTTTTTTTTTTTTTCCCCTTTTTTTTTTTTTTTTTTTTTTTTTTTGCTGGTTCTGGAGATTTAACCACTAAGCTATATTCCCAGCCCTTTTTATTTTTATTTTGCTACAGAGTCTTGCTAAGTTGCCTTGCTGGCATTGAACTTGTGATCCTCCTACCTCAGCCTCCCAAGTCCCTGGAATTACAGGAGTATGTCACTGTGCCCAGTTTATTTTGTCTTTTAATGGACTGATATTTTATTTTTTCATGACAGTTTGTCTTTATTCCCCTTTATCTACCCCACCCCCTTAACCAGTTATAGTCCCAGTGAATTAGAAAATCTTTATTGTTGTAATATGTTGGGTATGTGCTCATTTAATTTGTTCTTTGCATGTTTCTCTGTATTGTCTTTAAAAATAATATTTTTGATGGCATAACAATCTATAAACATTTGGTGAGATACAGACTTTACCATAACAAATTGGAAATAATAATTTTTCAACTATTTAAATACAAGATTTTTGTTTGATATAAAGATGTTTCTGATTACATGTACTATATGCTTGAGTCGTTTTTGTGTAATTTTTTACTATATTGATTCTGAACTTATTGTTCCTTTTTTATACTGGTATACAAAAAAGCTTTTAGAGAAAAACAGTATTTAAACATGCTAGCCTTATATCAGATTACCTTTTGATGTTATCAGGAATGTTAAGACCATTTTTCTCAGAAGTTTCCTAGTTGTGCTTTTTAAATTGCTCTTTGTTTAGGTCTTAATTACCATTTCTGTAGTTGTTCATTTACATAATTTGGTAAATGTAGCAACCTGTTGCTTCCAACTGTAGTGGTGGTAGTAATTGCTTTTCTGTAGTTAGTTTTAGTAATGTGTCCAATTTATAGTGACATAGGAATGATAACGCCTCAGTCCTTACTGTGTTTCTACTAGTTAGGAAGCAGGATCAGCTGAACAATTTTTCATTTGTGTGTATGTATCAGCAATCGTATGTGCTTGTGAATGGAAGATATAAGAACTTTGTAGATAGATTGAAAAGAATATACAAGTATAAAAAGATTTAAATGTAAGCTTTGATTGTTGTTCCAAACATATACCTATTAATCTCTTGAAAGATGAGATAATGTTAGTAAGCGAAGTTAAAAGGTAGTTAATTCCAGCATATATGAAACAGCTTCCTAATAACATTTGTCATCGTTTGTCATAAACTCATTTTGTCATAAAGTTTGTATTTTTGAATTTTTACCTCAGGTGTGCTAAGAGATGTAAATTATCAAAATTCTATGTGTCTAAGGAATTACTTTACTAAAAGGAAATGCAGGCTAGATAAATTATAGAAGTTTATCTTAGGAAAAACTTTTTAAAACATTTTTGTAGTTGTGTATGGGCTGCATGCCTTTTTTTTACTTGTATCTTTTTATGTGGTGCTAAGGATCAAACCCAGTGCCTCACACATGCTAGGTAAGCGCTCTCCCACTGAGCCACAACCCTAGTGCCTATTTTAGGGAGAACTTTAAGAAACATTTTAGAGGTATATGTGTAAAGTTAAATATAGGAGTATATAAAATAAATAAATATTCTAGTGGGATTCAAAGAGTAGTAAGGACTTTCCCTTTTAAGTAAGAGTCAAATTATATTTCTCTATTAACCTTTCTTTTTCTAAAACAAGACACTTTAAAAGTGAGGTATTTCTTAGCTCCCCATAGATGGTTCACAAGGGTATAGATTTAAGCTATTAGTTAAAATTTCTGCAAGTTTGATTCTCATTTACTCCACCACCCCTTCTCTCTCTGCCTAAAACTTTACTTAAAATCAGTTGTAAAGTAAGTGCTTCCTATTCAGTATGTATTTAATGAGTGTAGGTTCTTTTTTTTTTCTTTGTTTTAATTAGTTATGCACTTTGGTACATCATACATAGATAGAGTATAATTTCTCATTCTTATGGCTGTACATGATGTGGATTTCCACAGGTCATATAGTTATATATGTACATAGGGTAATAATGTCTGATTCATTCTACTAGGTTTTTGAGCAGCAGTTCTAACATTGCCAATAGTCATAAGGCCAGTATAATTCATTTTGGTACTGCCAATCTCAATAGTTCACTTTTCATGTTCATAATAAATAGATCTTCTAAAGTGAGAAAATACTCTTACGGGATATTATAAAACCTTTGTTCTAGTAATAGATGGAAAAGTAAGAAAATCCAATATCTAAGCACATGTTTTAATGTTACTTGTGTTTGTTATCTATTGTAGAATACCAATATCCTGCAATAAACTTAGTGGCTTGGACATTTATTTCACAGTTTATGTGGGGCAGAAATTCAGGTGCAGCCTGACTGGTTTTGGCACAAGGTCTCATGAAGATGTCTCAAAATGTAAGCTGAAACTGCAGGTATCTGAAGGCTTGACTGAAGCTAAAGGATCTGCTTCCAAGCTGGCAGAAGAAATCAATGCTTTGTGACTTTTGGCAGGAACTACTGATATTTCAACATGTGAATCTTTGCTCGAGGCTCCTTAAATGATCTCATGATATGGCCCCTGGCTTCTCCCAGAGAATAAGCTGAGAAACAGCAAAGAGGAAGCTACATTGCCTTTATGCCCTAATCCTGTATATCATACAACCTTATTTACCAGATTGTCATTGAAAGAAACAAACCATAAGAGAAGCCCCTAATACTGAGAGCAGTTACAAACTTACTCAAGTATCAGTGTTGGAGTTTGAATCCAGTATGCCCAAATACTTAGTCCTCTCTTTTCATTGTATTACCACATTTCCATCGGAGAAAGGAGCACAAAATTATCTCATTCATTCATTCAGCTACTGTTTTAATATATACTGATAGATAATGTAATAGGCATAGTGTATTCAAATAAAATAAGACCCTTCTCTGTAAGTTTACTGGTTTAGGTGGGGAGGTGTAAGGGGTGGGGAGTATCCTATTCCTGTGTTTAGGTGTTAGGGGTGGGGAGTATCCTATTCCTGTGTTTCTTTTTATGTTCCTTTAAAGGTTGTCCTTATAGCCTGTCTAGAGTGTTGGCATAATGTATCATCATTAAAATGCTAAAATGATGACTTCTAGGTTAGTAACTGGAAGATCTAGAATTGTTTCCCTAATTCATTCCTTTAATTCTTAGTAACCCATTTATATAATTTTTTAAAAAGTAAGAAGTATATAAAAACCCAAAGCATTTGAAATGAATAAGTGTCACAAGTTGAGAGGAGTCATGTTATTTATTAGGGGAATAGTACATAGAACTAGAGACTCATTCAATAGAGAAAATGTCTAGAGAAAACTCAGAGTAAATGTTCCTCCTTTACTTTGTATACAGACCTGGAAATGATAAAGTAATCATTTTAATCTTGATCCATAATTATGATCTTTATTTTCTGTTCATTCCCCTCTCCTACCTTTTTTAATACTTCAGAAATAGAAGTGAGATAACATTGTCATAACACTTGATGATAGTGACCTCAGACAAAATAGAGATAATTGATTTCTTTAGAGACGGTTCCCATCTGCATATTATTCGTAAAACAAGAACCACTATTGAAAATAATGAAGAAGCAGAACAATAAAAGAAACTAAAAAATTACAACTGTGTTTCTAATTACTTCTAATGGAAGACTAGAAAAGTGTATGAAATCTCCCAGTCCATTGAGTAAAATTATGAAACTTTTAGAGACAAAGAATTCATTTATGTGGGCCAAATACAGAGATGGATGGATCAATGGATGGATGGATGGATGGATGGATGGATGAATGAATGGAAGGAAGGAAAGAAGAAAGGAAACCACATCTGTGTGATACTGATAAAAGCTTTGAAATTGAAACAGTGCAGTCATAGGAGAAATTTTTAAATGGCCTGCCCCTAAATAAGTCCTTAAGAAGTTGCAGGATACTAATTATTAAAACAAGAATGGAGGAACTTTAGATTATGTAGAGGGAAATGAGAGAGAGGAGGGGGCGGGGGTATGAAAGATGGTGGAATGAGACAGACATCATTACCCTATGTACAGGTATGATTACATGAATGGTGTGAATCTATATCATGTACAACCATAGAAACAAAAAGCTATACCCCATTTGTGTACAAAGAATCAAAATGTAGTCTGTAAAAATGAAAACAAACAAATTAAAAAAATATTTTAAATATTCCACAGAGAAAAATTTGGTTTTCCTACAGAAGAAAAAAATAAGTTGGCCAGGGACTTTCTTAATAGTAGCAAGCAATGCTAGAAAATTGTCTTTCATAGTCTAGAAAAAATGATATAGTCTTGAACTACACTTAAAAATGAGAGAAAGAGAAAAATGTTTTCACACATGCAAGGACTCAGAGTTTCGCTCCTCCATATACTTCCCAAAAGAATTATTAGAGGATTTTCTAGGAAAGAAAAAAAAAAAAGAGGAAAATATAAGATTCAAACCAGACCCAGTAGTAAAATCAAAATTACCACAAAAGTAGTTGGTAATAGGCCTTGAAAACAAGTAGATCAGATGTTGGAGGGCTCTGAAGAGTATCTTTAAGAAGAAACTTAAGAAACATAGTGCTTTTTCATGATTCCTGCACTCTTTCCAATTTCTTTCCTCTCATTCCCTCTTAACAGCTTTCCAATCAGGCTTTTGAACACAACATTTCTACCAAAGGTGCCCTTAGCAAGATCTCTGGTATCCTCTGTGCTAATGGTCAGGTGTAGGTCCTCATTGTCTTTTACCTTTTGGCACAGTGGATTGGTTATTCTGCCTGAAATACTTTCTTCTCTTGACATACAGTCCTAATTTTTTTCTTTTTTCTATCTGGCCTCTCTTTTGGTTTTTCTGGTACTTTCCCCCTTAACTTCTTAAAGTTGAATTGTTGCAAGGCTCCATCCTTACACTTCTTTACTTGTCTATGTACATGCACTTAGTTATCTGGTCTGACTGAGTTCATGCCTTTTTGAGTATTATCTATGCACTAACAACTACCAGTTTACACTAACAGCTCAGATTTCCCCAGTCAACTCCAGACTCCTGCTTTAAAGTTTCCACTTGAATGTCTAATAGCTCAAACTTAATACCCCAAATTAAGCACAAGATATTTTCTCCAAATCTGCTTCTTCCACAAATTTTCCCCTCTCTTTTTTCCAGTTACTCAGACTGTAAATCTTATAGTCATTTTTGACTCTTTGCCTTCTTTCATATCCTTTATGAGTAAATTTTGTTATTTTCACAATATATCCAGAACCTATTTCTCACTACCTCCGTTTTTACCCTGGTTTAAAGCACTATGGTCTCTTGCCAGTATTATTTTGTGAACTTTGTAGTCAGACTCCCTGCATTTGGCCTTGTTCCCTTCATGGTGTTCAACAAATTCAACACAGTAGCTAGAGGAGTCCTACTAAAACAGAAGTCAGATAATGTCTGTTCCCTGCTTGGAGTTGTTCAGTGGTTTTCCGTCTTGGAATAAAACCCACATTTCTTGCATTAGTCTATAAAGGCCTGGGTGATCTGTTCTGCTTCACTCCCCTCTCCTTGTCCTCATTAATTTTCTGACTTTATTACTTTCTTGCCCATTCTCTCCTAGACTGCTTATTACTTGATTATTTCTGCAAACTTTCACTTCACCACTTCTTGCTATTAGATCTAGAATCCTCTTTCCCTAGATTTACACATTTCCTTCCCTCACTTCAGATGTTTGCTTCAGGGATCCCTTTTCATTAAAGTTGTTCCCCCACAACTGTTTATTCCCTGCTTTTTTGTTTTCCTTTTTGGCCTATAATATTTATTATCTAACATATTATTATTTAATTATTTTGTTTAGTATCTATGCCTCATACTATAATTTTAGGAAAGCAGGAATATTAATCCATTTTGTAGTCCTTGTATCTGCAGCTCTGAAAATAGTGCTTGGGACATGGTAGAATAAGGCCTTATTCCAAGGAAAAGACTTTGGGAAAAATATTTGTCATGTATACTGATGTCCATGGTCATTCTTTAAGATTGCCATATACTACACTGATCTGTGAAGATTCAAGTTGTTTAAGATTGTTTTTCTTATAAAAATGTTAATTAGCATCTGTTTTTGCTAGTATGCTGATTGTTTTTATTTATTCTTTCTCTCTCTATTGCTTATGGTCTGATGTGATCCCAATATGCTGGAGGATCACAATCTATTGATGAATTTGTGATTCATATGAGTGAAGAGTGAATGTGGGTGTGTATTCTTATGTATACTAATGTGTAACCATCGATGGTCAGATAGCAGAGTTAAACTCCTTTGCTGAGCTGTCATCTTCTGATAAATTTGCTCTAGTGATATACAATTAGCAATGGCTCAAGTGTTTAAATAACTAAGGATTGTTTAAATAAAAAATTGAACCTTTATTATGTTTAAAATAAAAACCAGAGGTTGCAACTTCTCAAGGAGTAATTTCAAAACAGAAGAAAGTCTTCTTGTGTTTGTTAAATGGTAAATTGTAGTTTCTCCTGACTTAGACTAGATTCTAATTTGGGATTATCTCATCAATTGAGTGTTGTGAAGAGTAACTACATCATTATTTATATACATTAATATTAGCCATTAAACATTTTTAAAATTGAGTTTGCATTCTTACACTTAAGAATTTTAACAATTTTAGGGGTAAAGGAAGAATAGTACTTGATAATGAAGCAAAGATAGCATTATAGTAGACTCCCAAAGTTTGTTCATGTGTCTCAACAAGACTTCTTCCAATGTATTTGCTTAAACTTATAAATTATATGTGTGTTGTCAGTGGCAATCACAAGGATGACATATACCAAAGGCAAGATTTATCAGGAGCAGATATAAATCTGTATTTCATATAGCCATTTTGATAGTTTTGAGGGTATTAGATTGATCTGTCAGATTAGGTTATATTTTTCTAAATTATAAAGCTAACAGATATTTCTCCTCCTACTTAACTAGGAAGAGAAGTATCAATTTTGCCATTTTTATTTTATGCTCTTACTCATAATATTTGTTCAATCCATTTTTTTCTTTGTAGGAATCTTTTGCAGCTTATCCACTGTGTAAAACTAAATCACATCTGTAATTCCACTAAATTGGGCACACAGAAACTGCTATATATGTCACAGTACACTGAAAAAGAGCCATCAGGTAAGGAAGGTGTAGTTCTTCTGCATTAAAGACTTCTTATTTTTCTCTGTACTTTTTTTTCTCTCTGTGTACCTTTTGGCAATATGTGGCATGTCATCATATGATATATGGTCTTAAGGCTAGTTTTGATTCACTATTGTCATTTGGTTATCAAAAAGTAACATTCAAATTGTTTAAATATTGATGGCTTTTCTTACCATAATGTATACCATTTATGCATAGTTTTGATAGATAAGGTAGCATGTGTTTGAGTTGATCCAGACTGCTGTCTTATGGAAAATTTTATTTTATTGTGATCTGCATGGTACATGTACAATTTTAAGAATTTACCTATTGCCTTTAATAGAAATATATTTACTCTTGAAAGGAATTGAAACCATCATATTGTGTTCTAGTCAAATTCATATTGAGCACTTATATGGAAGTGTTTATATTACCTACTTTACTTAGGTAATTTGGAAGATCATCCTCCAGTCCACAAAGAGCTTTGATGGTATAATAATTTGGTATTACAAAAAATAATTTCTGGTAAATTTAATTATAAAAATCTAAAATGCCAGCCAAGCATCATGATGCTTGCCTATATCTCAGCAACTGAATGAGGTCCTAAGCAAGTTAGCAAGACCCTGTCTGAAAAATAAATAAATAAAAAGACCTGGGATAGTTCAGTGTTTAAGGTGCCCCTGGGTTCAATCCCCAGTACCAAAAAAAAAAAAAAAAAAAAAAATTCCAAAATACTTAGATACCTTAGAAGAACCAAATTTTGAAAGGAAAAGACAACTAACTTGCCTTATGAAGTATTCCATGTCTTATCTAGCGTGTGAAAAAGAGGTTTTAAGATATTAGTAAGGTGCACTTGATATTCAATAGCATATGATTTAGTGAATAATAACATAAATGTTGAAGTAGCTTCTTTCTAATTAGTTGTCATTGATGTCCCTCTTTTGTTGTTGTTATTGTTTTCTCCAGCAATGGATCAAGAATCCAACAAGGCTGGTTGGCCCAAACCAGCAGGAGGATATCAGACAATTACAGGCAGGAGATATGGAAGAAGACATGCCTATGTCAGTTTTAAACCATGTATGACCAGGCATGAAAGAAGCTTAGGTCGGGCTGGTGATGACTATGAAGTGTTGGAACTAGACGATGTTCCAAAGGAAAATTCCCCAGGTATGTAACGTGTTATTAAGGATTATTAATAGATACATAGGAATTGGTCTTATAATATTTCAAATTTTGAGTGAGTTTTATGTGTGTATATAAATGTAAATATAGTATAGTTTCCTGTCTGTCAAGAAATTCTATATTGAAATTTTTATTAAATTTAATATTAATAGTATATACATTTAAACACAGAAGAAATAGAATATGAGCAGTCATTTAAATATAACTATGTTGTCATAATTATTACATTGTTACATCTTATAGCCAAGAATTATTTTTCAGCAATAACAAAAATATCTTTTTAATGTGCACTGAGTATATTTTTCCCTGCATACTACATTTAAATACCTTTTCTTTTAATTTTATCCTCTAAATAATTTAGCTCAGCTAGTTTATTTATCACTTTATAAAATACAAATGTCAAATAATGCTTAGTTATTCCATTAAAATTTCTTAATTACACAGGGATTTGAAATGTATTTTTCAGATATTCAGGTATTGTAATTATACATTTCTAACTGAATTAATCATCCTCATTTTATCTCAAGCAATAATTCTGGAATATTTTTACTGTCATTTATATAATAAGAATTTGAATTAGTAGTTAAGCTCATTCTAGTAAAGAAGTTTGTGGCAAAACTAAATTTCTTTTTATAATGTATTTTATAATGTATACATTTTGTTGATTTGTTCAACAAATCTGTGTTTATTTTTTAAATTAATGATAAAAGATAATCACACTTAATTTATAGTATTGATTTGATTCGTGTCTTAGACTTCTGACAGTCTATGGCAAAGAGAGTCAACATACTGACTTTTGTTGTTTTTTCAGTCATAGCCATAATACATCTAAAATGAACTCATCATAAATGTCTTACAATGGTCTAGGGTTGTGGTTCAGTGGTAGAGCACTTACCTAGCATGTCTGAGGCACAGGGTTTGATTCTCAGCACTGTATATAAATACATGTATAAAATAAAGGTCAATCAACAACTAAACAAAATTTTTTTAAAATGTCTTACAACAATTCTGTTTTGTCAATAGAAATCATGTGTGTCTAGAAACAGATGCAGTCTTCTGATTAACATCAAAACACTATACAGTCTCACTTCTCTTAGATGTGTACCCTCATGATATTATGTCTGTCATAAGTATTAAGAAGGTTTTTTTCTTTTTTCCCACATGTATGTAATAGAAGAAGGTAAATTTTGAGATTAGAGCAAGAGCACATTGATTACTCTATTCCTCCAGTTACGATTCCAATTGTGTAGGCTCTCATTAACTACTTTATGTGGCTTGTAGAAGGTTTTAGGTATGACATAGGCAAAGAACCATCTGCAAAAGAAAAATGATGGAGAGGATATTGAGAGTCTGCACAATGGCATAAATGAACTCATAGGGTAACCATTCTCCACTACCAGTTAAGTTAGGGAGCAATAAAATCAATTGCCAAATCACTCATATTTTCAAAGATGTAATAATTGGTATAATTTATGCACAAATGATAGTTATTACATAAAATTTTATCTAAATTAATCTCTTCAAAATGTCTTTTGTTCTCTATGAAGATTCCAGTGCATTGGATCAAGCTCATACTTTACCCAACGAACCCATATTTGAAAAAAGTGAAACAGAAATTCCCACTTGTGGTACAGCATTGGATCAAACCACTGAGAGCAGTCCACCTGTTGCTGCAGTACACCACAGTGAGGAAGGCAGGGAGATCTTAGGAAGCAGTGAGAATGTTCCTAATCACTCTGAGGGAGAGTATACTCCAGGAGCTTGTAATGCCTCAAGTGTCCAAAATGGAATTGCATTGGTACATACTGACTCTTATGATCCAGAAGGCAAACGTGGAGTGGATAATGACCATCTTCAACTTTCTGTAGAAGTTGTAGAAGGTGATAAATATCAGGAAGCATTAGGCAATACAGTAATTGAGTTGGAAAATGGAGAGGCAGAGGCATACAATGGTCTTTCACCACTAGTTCCCTCTCTTAACTGTGAAATAAGAGATGAGTTTGAAGTGTTAGATTCATCATCTTTAGTGAAAAATTCCACTGGTGATACTGAGTTTGTCCATCAGAACGGCCAGGAATTAAAGAGGTCCTCTTCTGAAGATGAAGTTGTTAGAAAGAAGCAAGATAACACTGACCAGAAAAAACAAACAGAAAATTCAACTGAAGACGCCGCCTGTGTTCCGGGGCATATTTGTAGTGAACAAAATGGCAATGATAGGGACAAAAACCGTGGAAGTCCTCCTGAACAGGTAGTGAGGCCAAAAGTTAGAAAAGTGATAAGTTCAAGTCAGGTGGACCAAGAAGCAGGTTTTAATAGGCATGAGGCTAAGCAAAGAAGTGTTCAGAGATGGAGGGAGGCTTTGGAAGTTGAGGAGAGTGGCTCAGATGACCCCTTAATTAAATGTGAAGAATATGATGGAGAACATGACTGTATGTTCTTGGATCCACCCTACTCAAGAGTTACACAAAGGGAAACAGAAAATCACCATGTAACACCAGAAAGTGGAGCCACAGCAGGAAGGCAAGAAGTTCGGGATAACAATTTTTGGAATGGCTGTGGTGATTATTACCAACTCTATGACAAAGACGAAGATAGGTAAGTCTTCATGCAGTACTTTGTCAGATTATGTTGAACAGAGAGGTTTATTTCTAGTATGAGGGTTGATGGGCTCTTTGATATGATCAGGAACTTAGATATTTTGACTTACAAAAATTTTTTATAAATATTCTTAGTGGGCATTAACCTTATATGCAAACTACTGGTTAGAGTGTTTCGCAGAAACTTTCTTTTGGGTGTTATAATAATTTACAGAAATTACAAGTTCAGATAATGATTATTAGCTATTAAGGATAAAGATGCTAATTATTTCAGTTCATGGTATTTCCATGAATGAAATGAAAGTACATGTTTATTTTATCATTACCCTATGTATATGTGTGATTAACAAGAATGATATGAATGTACAACCGTAGAAATGAAAATTTGTACCCCATATGTGTTCAATGAATCAAAATGAAGTCTTTAAAAAAAAATTCTACATAAAACCAATATGGGGTTTAGAAAGTGATTAAGATCCTAGAAATTATTGATTGGTGATACTGCATTAAGTTTGCGAGTAGTTGTTAATGTCACCTATTTCCCTTTTTATTGGTTCTTCCTGTTGCTGTTCCTATCATTAAGTTTACTTTTTATTTATTTTTGTTAGCATTTAAAAATTCTCATCAACCACTGTATTTGTAAATACTGTTATTTCCCCCAGTAGTAGCTGAGGAAGCTGAGGGACAAAGAATTAACTAATTTAAGGTCACAAAGTGACTAAATGTTAGAGTTGGAATTTGAGTACCTATTCTTTCTTAACTGAGAGGCTGTGTTCTTCACCATACTATGCTATTTTCAAGAGAATGTATAACATTTCTTACAGCATTCTGACTCTTTTTACATACATGATTCCTTTTTTTCCCAAACAATAGGTCATCAGAAGGAAATGGAGAATTTATTTGTAAAACTGGTGAATTTTCACCATGTCAGAGTCCAAATTTTCATGCATCCTTTTAAGCTAGTTGCAACCCTGACAGTGCAATTGTAAGATTTTATTAACTAGTAAAATAATCATTCTTTTTTAAAACTAAACAATAGTATAAAGGAAGAAGTTTATCATCTTGAATATGAATGAACTTTATAGATTAAGTATGAATTAAGCTACTATAATATAATCTGTATTGTGTTTTAGAAAACAACTAAAATATAATTTATACTGCTGTCTTGAAGCCTATAAGCTTTAAGGGATAGCAGATAATTTTAGTCTGTAGGGTATTTTTTGGCAAGGGAGGGTAACCAGGAATTGAACTCAGGGGCATTCAACCACTGAGCCCCATCCCCAGCCTATTTTGTATTTTATTTAGAGACAGGGTCTCACTGAGTTGCCTAGTGATCCTCCTATCTTAGCCTCCCAAGTCTCTGGGATTACAGGCATGCACTGGCCTAGTCTAGTAAATTTGATTAAGAAGTTTTGTTTGACTTCCTTTTTTTCAGTTTAAGTCTATAATCTTTTATTGAAAATTCATAAAGTTCTAGAAACAGAAATTGGCTACAAAAACTTGACCCAATGTTAACCCTTTTGATAGCTGATCTGAATCTGAACCAAAATGAGGCCCTTTTTTCATGTATTCATACATTTCTCTACAGAAACATGAATGTATTCAATTATTGGTTACTGGCCTAGATGTCTTTGGGGTTTGTTAAGCAGTACTTCTGGTGTGTGTGTGGGGGGGGTGGTATCTAAATTCCCCAACATATGCAGCCCTAAAATTTTTGGATTGAATTGTGAACCTCTCTTGTATCTCTAGGTTACTATAAAAGAAATTTTTTGATAATCTATCTTTTGGAAAATACAAGGTTATTGTATTTTTTTCTTGGTTACATTTTTGCTTCTTAGAAGAAAATTGCTTAACTTGACTGTGCCTTCACCATTATGGACACACTAATCAAAAAGGGAAACCTCTTAGTTTTGCTTGCTTTTTGTAGTCAGGTTGAACATCAGGTGATGAAGTTAATGAAATATCTTGTTGTTTGCCAACCCTAAGAGAAAGGATAGTTTCTTTAGCTCCTGGGTTTGGGTTGTTTTGTGTTTTGTGTTGGTACCAGGATTAAACTTCCCCAACTGTGGAAATGATACTTTGCCTAGAAGGACTCTGGACTTTAAATGGTTGCAGGGCATTTTCTTAGTATGTCTTATCATAATATTTTTTTCTGAAGTAGTATGTCAGCATTATGAACAATGACTGTTGTTTTGTTTGTTTGTTTTTGGTTTTGTTTGGACAAATAGGAAAAACACTTTACAGTTAATGGAAACATTAGTAACATTGACTTATAGAACTTTTAGTTGGGGTGTGCCATAATGATAGAACTGTGCCATAAAGATAGAACTGATTTTGTAGCATTTAGACACATTGAAATGCTAGAAACAACTTGGGTGTGTTTGGTTTTTTTTAAGAATCACAGAATAAGTTCTGAAGCATAGTGGTTCTGCTTTCCATTGTATTTCCACTTGTATTTGCATACATAAATTTTAACATATGTTTTAGGACATTATTTCAGTAGTCAGAACAGTTTCAAGGAGTGATTTTTTTTTTTTTTTTTCCCCTATGCTTCTTTGTCCATCAACTCCCTTCCAAGAATCGTAGCTGCCAGGGTGCTTTTTAAAGTGATGCCTCTGAAGGTTAAAATTGAGTAACCATACCCTTCTATTTAGTTTCATTTGCCTCTGTTCATCTTCCTGATGTTTTACTGTTCCCCTGTGTTGTTATAATATTAACAGATTAGAGAAATAGGGAAATAGTGGCTCTACTTTTCTCAGTTTCTTGAGAAAGAAAGTATAAATAGCTGATTCTTAATTTGAGCCTGTGAGATTTTGTTTTGTTTGAGTTGATTTTTCTGCTTTGTAATACTAAGCAGAGATGATACACTTATAAAGTTTGGTTGTTTTTTTGTTTGTTTGTTTGTTTGTTTTGTGATGACAGTAATCCCAGCGACTTCAGAGGCTGAGGCAGGAGGATTGCAGTTTCAAGGCCAGTCTCAGCAATTTAATGAGAACCTGTTCCAAGTGGAAAATAAAAAGACTGGGGATAGGGATTGGGTTGGGGTTGTGGCTCAGTGGTAGAGTGCTTGCCTAGCATGTGTGAGACCGTGGGTTTGATCCTCAGCACTGCATAAATAAATAAATAAAAGATCCATCAACAACCAAAAAAATTTGTTTTGAAAAAGGACTGGGAATATAGCTCAGTGGTAAAGAGCATCCCTGGATTCAATCCCAGTTCAAAATAAAATAAAAAATAAATAAAAAGGCAACAAATAAAACACTTATATCAAGAACATAATTAAAATTTATTTTGACATTTTTAGATATCACAACTTGGGCCACTTTTTTTATATGTGGATTTTTTTATACGTGGAAAAATATTTTAATGAATGCATGATCACCTTCCTCCCTGAAAAATTCTAAGTGATCACTTAATCACATCTGAAATGTTACACTCTGTGGGGATAAGCATTGCAGCTGGTAGCATTGCTGTAGGCTGTTTGACAGAAATGGAGCACCACCTTATTAAATTAGAACTGTAAAGGGAATTTTAATAACTGCATATAGTTACCAGACTTGGAATTAGACCAAAGAGCTAAGGTTAGCACCTTGCCCTTTTGAAATATACCCTGGGAACTTTAGTGACTGAGGATAAGATGTTGAGTTTAAAAAAAACTTTCAGCAGTACTAGCACATGTTAACCTTGGGCCTAATTGTTTTGAGGAGAGGCATGCCATCTACTGACCATTTCTTTTAGCACTTGAGGTTTCTTTTAGAGTTTTTTCTGTCCCTAGGACTTAACTTTCCTTTAAAAATATTTTTAAAATAATAATAATAATTAAGGGAAAATGTCAGGACAGCTTTTTGTTGGTGTTGGGAGAACAAAATGAATATTCATCATTTAATTGATTTCAATAAGGTTTTAAGTGCCAGGCTTTATTTCAGGAGCTCTGCAAATGTATAATAATGGTGATCCCTGTACCCCTGGTATTCACCAGTCTTATGAAGAAGACAAAATATACAGACACATTGTTGTGAGACTATTAAGCTTTTTCGTATTCTATGTGTTGGTTGAGAGTTATGAAGAAAGAGGTCCCTTGACAACCACAGCAGTAAGTAAAACATCTATGAGCAGCCTAAACAAAGATCTTTAAGCACATGCTGCAACATTTCAGCAACCCTTTTTGTCTTGTTTTCAGGTTCACAGAAGTTTAGTAAATTAGTGATAAATGGATATGTTCCTCAGGCATGCTAAGGAGTTAGAGTATTACAACATCCTTGTATAAAGGAAAAAGAAAAAGGCACAATTCAAAAAAGCAGACATCTGGGCCTTATTAACTAAGTTTAAGCAACCTTATATATTTGAACATATTCTATTCATATCAGTGTATTGCATCACAGTTCAATGTTAGTAGTGGTGAAATGTCCCAGAATGCCTAAAATACTGTCAGATAACAAAATTTTATAAAATTTCACTTTTCTCTAGGTTCCTCTATAGAGTTTTATAAAAACCTGTGATAAATGCCAGAAAAGATAAACATTATTTCCTTATGAAATTAGGGAATGAAAGGTTGATTTTACTTAGAAATCTTATTTCTACCTGGAATTTATACCTAAAGTATTTTTGTCTGTCAATAAATCACATATAATTTTACTCTTATGTGAAAAAAGTTCTTTTGCTTCACAACTGAATGGGTAAAGTGGTAACATATGGGTAAGCTGTTTGCTTTCGAATGTCCCTTTTTAAATGCTTCTTGGGAAAGAACTCAATGAATGACCATATGAATGAAGATCAAAGAGGTACTTACTTTGGTTTTTACTTTGAGAATTTTAAAATGCTTAATTCATCTGCTTTTAAAATCCTATTTATTCTGTTGCTTTCTGTCAGTGAAAATATTTTAAAATCTTTTCTTTTTGTTTTTCATTCCATATATTCCTATCAATCTTAGTAGATAACTATTTCCTTGCTTTTCCTAGATAGGTTGAAATAAATATGAACTTTGTTTCCTTTGTTTTAGAATATGTTAGTATCCTTTAGTATTTTTAATTTCTTCTTCAGTGAGGAAGTAGTTTTCCTCTTTCTGTGCTGTACAGTTACTTCTGACATCTTGCTTATTATCCTCGCCCCTAGGTTGCATCTTTCTACCTCTCAAGCTTGAATTTTTCTAAATTCTGGGCAAAACCTTCACTTTATCTTGCTCTGTTAACGCTTGTCCTGTTTGTATTTTCTCTTCCACTGCTAAATTTTTAGAGTTAATATTCCACATCTTGTATTTCTATTCTGTCACTATCCAGTCTTAACTGCCTGAAAATCCAATCTCCTGTATTATTTCTGTATTCTCTAATGTTAACAGTGACCTCCTAATGTCCATATCTGTTCATCTTTTCGCAGTATCCATTTTCCTTGACTTCTCTGTTACTATTCTGACTTATTACTTATCCTTTCCTACAGTCTCTTTTCCATTGAGCTATGTTGGTTTCTTCTTTGCTAACTCTTTCCCGGACATCAGAGGTCTGCATACTTTTTCTTAAATGGTATCCATATTGTAAATATTTTAGGTTTTGTGGACCAAAGGCAAAGTCAAGAATGGTATGTAGGGACTTATATAACCATGTAAAAGTACAAAAAGCAAAAACAAACAAAGAAAAAAAAACACCCCTCATTTTCTTGATCTTGTGACAACAGGCAGGTGACCTAGTTTGACTGATGGCCAGAGCATGACCTCTGGTATAAAGGAAGACAAAAGTTGACTGGGTGACCAGGAGACTGATATTGTCATTAAATACAAACCAGAGGATGTAGAGTAGGTTTTCTTTGGTTTAAAAAAAAAAAAAAAAAGGAAAAGGAAAATAGTAGTGTACTGGTAGGCAATCCACTGAAATGTCTAAAAAGACAGATTGTGTTATGAAAGAAGTAACAATTGTCTTTCTAAAATGTTCACTGTTTCCAAAAGTTACACTCTTTTGTCTGCAGTATTCATCAGAATATCACTGTAGACTTGAAAAGCAAATATTTATATCCTTATTTCATAGATGAGGAAAAGTGACCTCAGTCAAGTTTATTACCCAAGTTTTGCATCACTAGTAAGTTAGTGAGACAGGATTCTAACCCAAATCTGACTTCAAATCTTTCTCTTACCAATATGGGATTCTACCACCAGGGCTAAGAAAAAGGCAGTAGTGACTGGAATTTTGACCTGACCTGATGTTAAGTATAGTACTTTGTTTCTTTAGTAAAGAAATTTCCCATAGTAGGGTTTTTGTTTAATTTTTTTTTAATATTAGAAAATCTGTATTATAGTTGAATAGTCTCCTTTGACTAACGCTCTGAACCAGTTTAGTCTTTTAGAGCTACAAATTGGTAATAGACATTAAATTTGAAATTTGTCAGAGAAAATAACATTGATAATGAAATAGTAATAGAAATTGTTCACATACTAATATCTCTTATTCATCAGAAATGCAGTTTTTGGAACATACTTAAAAGTGTTAATTGTTGGCTCTTTTCAAATTGCTAATTTGTGAACTAAAATTTCTCTATTTGAAATAATGTGGTTGCACAGTCTTTAGTACCTTAACAAGTTTATAAGGAGTTTTTTTTTTTTTCTGTCTCCTTGGAAACTGCTAGTAAATTATTAAAGAAACTATGACTTTGAACTTACATAAAAAAAGGAAATTCCTTAGACCAATTAAATTTAGTAGAGTTTATTTGAGCAAAACAAAAATAGTTCATGAATTGGGCAACTTCCAGTTCAACCCATACAAACAATGTGATCAGACAGCATTTGTAGAAAGATGGAGATGACAAATGAAAAATAATTTGACAACAGCTTAGTCCATTTGTTGGTCACTTGATTACAAAGCTCACTTCTTATGATTAAACTATTGGTTTGGTTTGATGAACTCAGTTCAGGTTACCAGATCCATGACCTCCCACAGATTTTATTTAACACTTATGAAAAATAAATTCAATGTTAAAGAAGCAACTTTTAGGAGTTGAAAAAGCAAGAATTCTAGTACATTAAATAATTGAAAAACAGAAGGTGCTTGTATATGATGTGGAGTTCTAACAGTCATATAGTTATATGTGTAGGTCGGGTTATTATTTTCCAGGTCCTGTTAACATGATTGATATGTATTAATTCATTTATCCCTCAGATGAACTCACTGAGTTACTAGATAATTTATTTTCACCTGAGAATGAGGATCTAATGGCTCATTGAAGTTTTCAGTGCTAGTAAGTGGTAGATTCAAGTCCAGAGAAGCTAACTCCAGAATCTGTGTTCTCACCTATTGTTCCTTAGGACACAGTGTAATTATGCAACTGTAGCAAAATTGTGAGGATGATAGACACATGGCTTAAGTTTATGAAATACTGTTTTAAAAAAAAAGAGCTATTAAAGTTTTTTGAATATTTAGATTATGTAGAGGGAAATGAGAGTGGGAGTGGATGGGGATATGAAAAATGGTGGAATGAAACAGACATCATTACCCTATGTACATGTGTGATTAGCAAGAATGATATGAATGTATATCATGCACAACCATAGAAATGAAAATTTGTACCCCATATGTGTACAATGAATCAAAATGAAGTCTGTAAAAATTTAAAAAAAGAAAATTAGAAAAGAAAATAAGAAAACAAAACAAAAGGTTTTTGGAGTATCATACTAGAAATATACCATTTAATATAAGTTGAAATGAAATGATAGTGGTATTCAGAATGTATTTTTTAAGTGAGTTGAAGGAGTCAGATTAAATTCTGGAAGATCAATTGAGAGTTGACTATAGAGGTCTAGGTTTGGATAAATGCACTTGAAGCAGGGTTATTTGTTTGTATATTCGTTTGTTTTTAAGTAGAAATGGTGAAAAAAAAAAGGATATAAGAGCCTTTGTGCAGAAAGAATGAAAAGGTAAAAAGAACTTGAATATGAGAAAGTAGGGAAGAATCGAAGATAAGTGGTTTTCAAAGTGAGCATGGTAATACCATTAGCAAATAGAAAATTGAGGAGAAGACTCATTTGGAAAATGAATTTCTTTTGTTTTTCTTTGTTTTGGCAAATGAATTTCATAATAAAAATATAACTTTTGAGAGGAGGGCAAAAAATCTAAAACTGTTCAATGAATTACAATAAAAAGTTGGAACGAGGGCTATATATTCAGATGTTGTCTACTTACAGGTGAGGGTTATGTGTAATGAGTAATAATAAATAACGTAGGCACAGAATCTGCAAACCTTCAGATACTGCAAAGTTTCAGATAGTGAATATTTTAGACTTTGCTGACCAAGAGGCAGAATAAAGGTAAACATGTAAAACTATTTTTAGTTCACAATTTAAAAACAGGCAGCAGGGCTAGGTTTGGCCCACAATCGTAGTTTGTAGTCTTTGACATAGACTTCTTAAAATATATTGACTATTGAATCCAGGGCCATTCAACCACTGAGCCACATCCCCAGCCTTTTTTAAAATTTTTATTTTGAAACAGGGCCTTGCTAAGTTACTGAGGCTGGCTTTGAATTTGCTATCCCCCTGCCTCAGCCTCCTAAGCAGCTGAGATGACAGGCGTGTGCCACCACACCCAGCTGACATTCTTTTTATATTGACATTTATAGCTATTCCATCACTTATTTCATCAATCTGAAAAAGTGCGGAAATTTCATGTGTTGTATTTCTGGACAGGCTATATTCTTGAGTTTAATGTTTTTAAAAATGTGGTCTTTTATATACGTATGTTCCACTTTACATAGAAATCTTAAATTATTAAAAATATATCAAAATTGAAGTTGGTAATTTAGCTTTGAATTTGGGAAACTTCATAGTCAAGGAATGTTAGTTTAATAAGCTCCCTTAAAACTATTTCTTGTTTTAGATATTGATGCTTATATAAGTCTAAAGATGGTTTACTTGATCTTAGATTATTCTTTGGGTCATAGAAAATTTTACAGAACATAAGTAACTTTGACTTTTACCCAACTGGACACGGTTTAGTTGCTGTGCCTAGATAGATTGCATTCCTTCTCTTGAATGTTTGTACCCTGTTGCCCATTATTTACTGAAAATTAGAACTTGATTTTTTTTTAACTTTTTTGCTTCTGATAAACTTCTTGAAGCTCAGACTAGTACTGCTGTTTATTAATAGCATCTTGATCACTTGATTTATCTTTTTATAAAAGAAGGAATTCACTAGATATTTATAGCATTATATTGTGTAATTTGCTGCCACTAATTATTCCCTTCCAAATTATGGATTAAGATTTGTTGTTCTTGATTTCCCAAAGTCACATGAACACAGGAGATTCGTTTTTTGTTTTGTTTTGTTTTTGTTTTTTTGGTACCAGGGATTGAACCCAGGGGTGCTTAACCACTGAGTCACATGCCCAGCCCTTTTTTGTTTGTTTTAGTATTTTATTTAGAGACAGGGTCTCACTGAGTTGCTGAGGATCTCACTAAGTTGCTAAAGTTGACTTTGAACACAAGATCCTCTTGTCTCAGTCTCCCAAGCCACTGAAATTGTAGGTGTGTACCACGGTGCCTGGTTTTAAGTAGATTCTTGACCAGAATGTTGGATGGAGGGCACTTAAGACTTATTTCAACATTGATTAATAATATCTTAGCCTTTGGTAGTACCAGATGAGTCATTCTTAAAAGCTAAGATAGGCTGGGCTTTGTGGTACATGTCTGTAATCCCAGTAACTCCAGAGGCTGAGGTAGGAGGATTCCAAGTTTGAGACCAGCCTCATCACCTTAGCAATATCCTGTCTCAAAATAAAAAGATTGAAAAAGAGCTGGGAATGTATCTCAGTGTAGAAATCCCCAGTGTCGCCAAAAAGTAAACAAGCAAGCAAGTATCCCTTTCCCCGCAAAAGAGTAAAATATAACCAAATTAGCCAATGAAATATAATCAGAAGTAATTTTCTAAATTTTATGAGGTTCATTATTAATCCTCTTTATTTAACCTTTTATTTCCCTATCTAAATATTCTGTTGAACTAAAATTCATGTTTTGTTCAGTACTCCTTCTTGTGAATTTAAATATCCTTCCTTTCAAAAGTTTGTGTGTATGTGAAAAAGGAAGAAGAAAATAAACTTTTACCACTTGGTAATACTTGATACTTATTCATAGAATGTAAGTCATTACTTGTCAGTATGTTATTAGAAAGTTTTTTCAGTCAGATCAGATGAGCAGTACATTTATTATTTAATCCAGATAGCATTTGTGATTACCAAATTTTATTTAAAATATGTAGAAATATGTCGAAACTATGAAAAGCCTATACATAGGCACAATAGAGTTATATGCTTCAGTGAAAGAAAAAAAGAAAATATGTCTGCAATTTGCCATATGCCATACTCATTTGA
This sequence comes from Glaucomys volans, assembly GCA_020662805.1. NCBI lineage: Eukaryota > Metazoa > Chordata > Mammalia > Rodentia > Sciuridae > Glaucomys > Glaucomys volans. Next base: position 86,615 of record JAJEJO010002286.1, on the reverse strand, counting down.
TACAATTACATCCTGCTGAATCTATTTCTGAATTTTTAAAAAATATTTTAAAAATTGAATTAGCACCCAAGCATGTGTGACATCAGCAGTCCCCTCTATTACCATGATGCCTAGTTAACACTTCAAATGATAAAATTAACTGAACATGTAGTGATAGTTTATTTTATTTGTTTTGATTTGCAGTTCAGAATGTAGTGATGGGGAATGGTCTGCTTCTTTGCCTCATCGATTTTCTGGTACAGAAAAAGATCAGTCCTCAAGTGATGAAAGCTGGGAGACTCTGCCAGGAAAAGATGAGAATGAACCAGAGCTACAGAGTGATAGCAGTGGCCCTGAAGAAGAAAACCATGAATTATCCCTTCAGGAAGGGTATGTTAAAACAGTGAGACTTACTTTTTTTTTTAATGTGTATTATACATTAAAAAGTGTAATGTTATACATCACATTCAAATGTTGGGTATGCTACCAAATTACCTTTACAAACCCCATGTAGAACCAGCAGGCTCTCTTGGTTTTTTTCATGATACTTTAAAAAGGAACAATTAAGAATATTCATTATCTTCTACAGAGATATAATGTATGCTGTCACTTTGCTTTATAAAGAGAACTTGTGCATTTAAAAGGTCAGTTTAAGCTGGATGAGGTGGCACATGCCTGTAATCCCAGCAACTCAGGAGGGCCAGGTAGGAGGATCACAAGTTCAAGGTCAGCCTCAGCAATTCATCAAGACCCTAAGCAACTTAGCGAGACCCTGTCTTAAAATAAAAAGTAAAAAGGGCTGAGGAGGATCTAACTCAGTGGTAAAGTACCCCTGGTTTCAATTCCCAGTACCAGAAAAATAAATAAGATAAAAGGTCAATTTAGTTGAGTTAGGAATGAGTAAATTAGAGTTGTCATTGCTACACATGTGAGGCATTGGACAAGGAGAATGGGCAACCTCAAGAAGGAAATCAGTGTTTGTTTCACAGAAGTGGAAACAGTTGCAAAAACTAAAGATTTAATAATGTTATTTGATTGCATTGGATGATATCACCCAACATCAGTGATTGATGATAAACATCTTTGACTTTTCCTGACTTTCAATGAGAATGCTCCTAGTCTAGGGGTTGTCAAACTTACCTTGTGAAGGACCAGATAATATTTTATACTTTGTGTGCCAGTCTTTGTTGCAGCTCCTCAGACTTCTGTTGTGTAAAAGTAGCTGTAGGCAATATGGAAATTAATGATTGTAGCTGTGTTCCAACAACAGTTTATTTACAAAAATGATGTCAGACTGTAAATAACCTGTGGCCCATGGTGTACCATTACTTATTCTAATATTTCCCCAGTAAGAATGATTTGGCTTTTAGGTTGATTTCTCTCTCCAGCACAAGTGCGTATATGTGCCTACACACATGGGTTCTTTTTTAAATCACCAAGGACAGATCTACCTTTATTATTTTATGGGTTTTTGTTGACTTTTATTAAAGTCCTTTTAGCATCAATGGAAATGATCGTTAAGGATTTTTCACTTTCAACCTGATGATCTTGAGGAATTATTCTCTTATTAGATTTGCTAATATTCAACTACCCCTTGCTCCTTGAATAACCCAAATATGATCACATAGTCATGGTTTAATGTTGGATTCTGTTTGCTGTTATTTTGCACAGTATTTTTATGTTGAGATCCTTAAGTAGGCATTGTCTCTACAATTTGGTTTTAGTAACAGCTTGGCATTTGCTTTGCTAAATAAAAAATATATACTTTTCTTTTTCTGTCCTCTGCTTCTATTGTTTAAATTGCTTATTCTTTAAAGGTTGTTAATATTTGCTTGTGAAATCATCTAGGTTTAGTGTAGGGGAATATCTTTTTGATGATTTTAGCTTTTTCCTCTTGGTTCTAATATTTATTATCTCCTTGGATCTATTTTGGTAAATTATGTTTTCTTAGGGAAAAAGTACTCTTTCATCCTGGGTTAGTGTTAAAATTTGTGCTTCTTACACTATATAAATTTTCTGCTTGATATTAATACTCTAAGAAAATATAGGTTGGAGAGACAGATAATAAGCAAGATATAAACACAGTAAATTACAAATGTGATACTTACTACAATGGAAATGAAATAATAATATACTAAAAGATAACTGATAGGGTTATTGTTTTGAAAACAGAAGGTTAGACACTAAGCAAATCAGTATGGGGAATCCTCAAAAGACTAGGAATGGGACCACCATATGACCCAGTAATACCATTCCTTGGTATTTATCCTAAAGAATTAAATCAGCATACTATAGTAGTACATGCCTACTTATGTTTATAAAGCAGCACAATTCACAATTGCCAAATTATTGACCAACCTAAGTGTCTATCAGTGAATGAATGGATAAAGAAATGTGGTTTATAAGCACAATGGAGTTTTATTCAACCATAAAGAACGAATGAAATTATATCATTTATAGAAAAATTAATTGAACTTGAAAGCATTATTTTAAGCAAAATAGACCAACTCAGAAAGTCAAAGGTCAGTCATATGTTTTCTCTCATATGTGGAAGTTAAAGGTAAAAATGGGGAAAAAGTGGTGGTAGAGTCTCATGAAAATAGAAGGGAGACCAGTAGAGAAAGGGGACTAGAAGGAGGGAAAAAGGGAGGAAATGATATTGACCAAATTATATTGTGTGCATATATTAATATATAAGAATAAATCTATTATGTATAATTACAACACATCAACAGAAGTATGTAAAACATTTAAAATTTTTAAAAAGAAAATAAAGATAGAAAAAGATATGTGACAGACATACTAAAAAAAGAAGAAAAAAAAACAGAAAAGCTGCATTAGCATTTACAAAGTAAAGACAAACATTATTAGAGAGAAAGTCACAACTGAAGGTAATAAACCCAGTTTACAAGGGAAATAAATATACCAATTCTAATTTTCAATGCACCTAATGAAATAGAGGCAAATTATACAAACCAGAATTTGACCAAACTATATGAATTTACTATCTTACTAGGAATTTTTTATATTCCTATCTCAATTGCTAATAATTCATGGATATTAAAAAGTCTGTCTTTAGCAGATTTGAATAACTTAGGCATGATTTAATGAAGATTGAATTCTCTGAAATACACAGTTGTAAAAGCCAGATATACTCTAGTCTATTATGTACAAGTTAACACTTTCCAAAGAATCAAATATGCAGACTGTATTCTCTGACTACAATTAACTTAAAAAACAAAAATAAAAAAAGCATGTTTTTTAAAAAAATACTTATACATATTATTATCCTTTCTTTAAATAGCCTGTAGAACAAAGAAAAAAGAGTAATAAAAATTTTAAATTGTTTATAACTTAATGGTAATAAGTGTATTACCAGTCAAAATTTGTGGAATGCAGTGAAAATAGTTAAAGGAAGATTTATGATCATAAATGCTTATGGTAGAAAAGAAGAAAAAATAGCTGGGTATCGTGGCACGTACCTGTAATCCCAGCAACTTTGGAGGCCAAGGCAGGAGGATCCCAAGTTCAAGGCCAGCCCCAGCAACTTCATGAGGCCCTAAGAAATTTCACAAGACCCTGTCTCAATATAAAAAATAAAAATGGTTGGGGATGTGGTTCAGTGGTTAAGCATCCCTGAGTTCAATCCCTAGTACCAAGAAAAAAGTTCAGAAAGAAAAGAAGAAAAGCTAACAATGCCTAAGGAGTTGTGCTTTTAACTTGAAAAAGAATATTAGAATAAAGAAAATAATAGGAGATAAAAATTAGTATTTGTAAAAGTAAGCACAAACATTGATGAAGTAGAAAAAAGTTGAAGATCAAAGAAGTCATAAGTTGATATTTTGAAAAGATTAGCAAAAGTAGACAAAGGGTAGATAAAATTGAAAATAGTACTGTAAATTTTGTGTGGTGAATTTGAAGACTTCAAAGATATTGACAAGTTCCTAGAAAAACAATTTACCAAACTTAAGAGAAAAAAGGAAGTCTAAATAATCTTAAAATTATTAAAAATACAGAATCGATTGTTTAAAATGTTCTCATGGGACAGTCGGTCTGGATGATTTTAGAGCTGTATTCTCTTTAAGGATGCTTTCCAGGGTCAGATCACTTCATTCTTACATAAATTCTTCCAGAAAATGGAAAAAGAACTCCTCCTTCAAACTCATTCTGTAAGTCCAGTGTAACCCTAATTACAAAAGTGTATGTAAAAAAATTAAGCTTATTTCATTTATTAAAATAGATGTCAAAATCTAAAATTATTGGGAATCTGAATATTTAATTTTTTAAAAAGAAAAATGAATTACCAATCTGGGTTTATTCTAGAAATATGAAGGTAGATTTATATAGAAGATCTGTAATTATCATAATTATCAAAATACAGGAGAATATTATATAGTCTATAGATGCAGTGAAAAAAATCACTTAATACTCTTCAACACCTCATCTGTATAAGGAAAACTTACAGTAAGATTGGAATGATATTTCCTTGCTATTATTGTGTTTATGGCAATAGCAAAATCAGTAGAAATTATTTGCAACAAGAAAGTATTAAAATTTTTCCCTCCTTAAATTTCAGTTAGTAGTTAAGAAAAGTGTGTTCACTAGCACTGTTTTTATAACCATCTTAGTGGAGGTCTTACCATGGTACACTGGGAAAATAATAACAGGAAAAAAGACATAAAAGGAAGAAAACAAATTACTATAAATATATTTGAAGTTTTTGAAGAATTTAAAATTATAGTCTTTCATTCCCTTGGAGTATTTGTTTCTGCTGCTATGGTGAGACAGAGTAAGCATGTCAGCTTGTTAAAGTCACCAATATCATCTTGGCATTCCACCCTCTTAACCCCAAATAAACCTAATTGCCTCCCAAAGGCTCAAAATCAGCAGATGAATTTGGGGGCTAAATTTCCAATATATGAACTTTGGGAGATAGATTAAATCCATGGCAGGGCCCATTGCTTCCTCCTTGCGGGTGCTGTTTTTCTCTCCCAAATCATTCATTACCTCTGCAGCCCAATACTAAGGCTATTTCCCCAACCCACAGAACCACTCTCTCCCTTGGAAACCCTGCCTCTATCTCTTCTCTGCTCCTCAGTCCTGCTAATCCTCTTTGAAGGTCTGCAGAGATCATAGTGATAAGTCTGTGTGCAGGAAAGGATATGAAGTAGGAACATGAATGAATACTTCTTTCTTGGTGTGGTTAGGCCTTTCTTTTTAATTAAATTTATTTTTTAACATTCATAAAACCAAAAAAAAATTCATAAAACCATGAAAATTGTGCGTATTAAGGGGTACCATGTGTTATTTCAAATACATGTATACACTGCATAATGTTTGAATCAAATTAAACATACCCACCTCCTGAAACATTTTTCATTTCTTTATGGTGAAAATATTCAAAATTATTTTTTCCAGATATTGGAAATATACATTATTTGTTATAGTCTCCTTATTATGTAGTAGCACACCAGATCGTCTTATTCTTGTCTAATCTTACTTTAGTACCCAAAGATTAAAGAGTCCCCTTCTCTCCCGCACCAGTTCTTTTTTTTTTTTTTTTTTTTTTTTTTTCCCATCAAACCAATTGTGTCCAGCACAGTAATGGTTTTCTCACCTAGTAAATTTTGTGTTAAATGGTAGGGATTTGGATGTAACATGTTGATAGCATATGTCATATCCCAATAATTTTCTTTTTCTACAAGTGGAATGAATTAAGTCGAGCATGGTGGCACATGCCTATAATCCCAGCAACACAGAAAACTGAGATGAAAGGATTGTAAATTCAAGGCCAGCCTCAGCAACTTAGTGAGAGCCTGTCTCAAAATGAGAAATAAAAAGGGGTAGGGGATGCAGTTCAGTGGTAAGATGCCACTGGGTTAAATCACCAGTCCCCACCCACTCAAAAGAATGAATCATTAAAGACAGAACAAATGTTTAAGCAAATTATGTAAATGAGAATTGCTTATGTAATAGGAGTATTAATGACATGTTACAAATTATTTAGATTCACAATGATTTCTTATTTAGTTTTGTTCTTTGAGTTGAAAAAAATCCATAAGTTAATTACTTATTTCTTACACTGAATTATTTTCACCCACATGTTTAATTTAGTTTTATGTTACATATCTGAAGCACAGAATAACTGAGTTGTTGTGCTATGTCTGGAATAGAAAAAAGAAATGTCTTTTTTGTTGGAGTACATTAAAAATAACAAAAATTTCCAAGGACTTTTCCAAAATTAATAATTGAATTATTTTTTAAACGCTGTTTTCAAGGATTTATAATTATATTCACAACATAGGATAGAGAGTACCCATTATTGTGAAGCATGTGTTGGAGGGTGAGGCTACATGATGAGTCATAACACTATGCCCTTTAGAGGCTCTCAGTCTAGTGGAGGAGACAGATGAGTCACCAGATGAGCTACAATACAGTGTGATCACTGTTGCCATCAAGGTATGAGCAAAGATCTGTTACTTAGAAATTTTTAGTTTAACATTATATCTCCATTCCATTTGGAGATTAATTTTTTATTGGGTCTAATTATGTTACACAAAAGGAAAACATCCACTGTATATATTAGATATTAATATTTAAAGAAATAAGCATATTTTGTTGTGCTCATTTCTCTGATTTTATTAGTGTGGCCATATTAGATGCCAACCTTTATAAGCTTATTTTACTGCATTTCCAGTTTAATATTAGAAATTACTTTAAAAAACATTTATTGGTTTGGGTACACAAATACATTAAAATACAATGATTCTTACAGAATATCAGAATCCATGGATGCTCAAGTCCCCTGTATAAAATGGTATAGTTATTTGTATATAATCTACACAATTCTCCCATATACTTTATTTTTCTAATTTTTGCAGGGTTTGGGATTGAACCCAGGGCCTCATCCATGCTAAGCAAGCATTCTACCACTGATGCTACTCATCCCATATACTTTATTTTTTTTTAAATTTATTTATTTTGATTCGTTGTACACAAGTGGGGTACAGCTGTTGTTTCTCTGGTTATACACAAAGTAGAGTCACACCATTTGTGTAATCATACAGGTACATAGGGTAATGATGTTTGTCTCAGTCTGTGATTATTCTTACCCCTCTCCCTTATCCCACCCTCCTTTTTTCCCTATGCAATCCATCCTTCCTCCATTCTTGCCTCCCTCCCAACCCCACATTATATATCATCATGCACTTATCATAGAAATCATTTGGCCTTTGGTTTTTTGGGATTGGCTAATCTCACTCAGCATGACCATCTCTAACTCCATCCATTTACCTGCAAATGCCATAATTTTATTTTTCCTTATGGCTGAGTAATATTCCATTGTGTATATATACCACAGTTTCTTTATCCATTCATCTATTGAAGGGCATCTAGGTTGGTTCCACAATCTAGCTATTGTGAATTGAGCAGCTATGAATTGATGTGGCTGCATCACTGTAGTATGCTGATTTATACTTATAGTATACTTATAATACCTAATACAATGTCATTGATGGTTGTAATTTATTAAATGGAGAATAATGAAAAGGGGAAAGTTTGTATAACTTAGTACAGTCACATCTCTTTCTGAATACTTTGAGTCGAGGTTGGTTGAACCCTTCAATGTAGAACCTAAGGATGAAGAGGGTCAATTGTATACATCATTTTTACTCCCCTAAGTTAAGCTTGCACTAAAAATTAATAGAATCCTAATGAGAGCTTCTCTTAAAGCTGAAATATACAAATTGTATATTTTACAAAATACAATTATATGAGCTATATATGATTGTATAACCATATCTGTTAAGACCTAAACTAAAATTCACATTCGCCAAGACTTTGCTCTAATATTAACATTCTTTTATATTCTAAAAGGCATATCAATTCCAAAAGAACCTTCTGTTCATTTCTTTGCAGTCTGAAAAATTGATAATTTAAGAAGCCCAGGTTTTCAAAATTAGTCTTTCACACTGCTATAATGCCAAATTACAGATTTACTCATATTTTTCCCTTTTTAGACTTGCTCTTAGAGCTAACAGCCTTACTTGATGAATCTGTGACTACATCTAGATTATTTTTTAACAGTAACTTCTGAGTAACTATTTAATAGTGTTTATATTACCAAGATATGTATAGGTAGGTCCAAAAGTCTCCTTCCAGTTGATATATTTTGCATCCAGAATAATGCAGAATGATATATTCATTCAGAATGATGGGGTACATGGAATGTCAAATGCGTAATTCCAGTGGACTGATTACATCTATCAAGGAATGACTAATGTCTGAGGTGCAGCAAAGAGAAAATTTGAAGATAATAATAAATTAGTACGTTTTCAAAATTCTGACTTGCCCATATAATACCAGTAGGGCTTTGACCAAAGGGAAAAAGGAACTCTTGTGGTTGAAATTAAGAAAACCTTCAATATTTGAACATTTGTTAAAGTTAGACATCTGTTAGTTTTAGCTATATTTCAGATTGATATACAAACAACTGTATGACTCCTTAGTGATTGGTCACATGATTCACATAACTACTCATTTCACTCTTGTAGTTTATGGTAATTGAAGAGATAATTCTGAAATATGATTAGTAAGAGTGAATACAGCTTTTACCTTTTAATGATACAGGCCTTAGTGTTTTAGAAATATTTAATGAATTGCTAATGGTTTATTGCTGAGCAGTTCTTTCTGATTTAACTTCTCTTGATAAACAAATAAAATAAAATTACATTTTAAGAATACTGATTCTGCCCAGCGAGTGGCGCATGACTATAATCCCAGTGGCTTGAGAGGCTGAGACAGGAGTATCTCTGGTTCAAAGCTAACCTCAATAAAAGCGAGGAGCTAAGCAACTCAGTGAGACCCTGTCTCTACATAAAAATTACAAAATAGGGCTGGGAATGTGGCTCAGTGGTTGAGTGCCCCTGTGTTCAATCCCCAATACTGCCCCCCACAAAAAAAAGAATGCAAACTCTAATATACCTGCTAAACAGTGAATTTATGTAGTATGAAAAACAAAACAAAACAGTATAACCAATTTCCTTTGTGAGCTTCCAAAGATATTGTATGTATATAAAATCACATGTGCATATACTTCTTTATTTTTTTGTACAACTGGCAGCACATTGTATCTGTGAATACCTTCCTTTTGTTTTTATTTTGTATGTTGATCTGTTTTTTAATTGCTCTATATTTATGCATATAGATTTCTTTCATTTTTTTTAAATCTACATAGTATGGTATACTAATTTTCATTGGTGAACACTTAAATATTTTCAGTTTGGGTTTTTATAGGTAATATTACAAAGAAAATATTGTATATACTTTTTAGAAGTATCTAGAAGCAGAACACTTAATTTATAGCTATTGACATTTCTTTACAATGAAGTTGTATCAGTTACTTTTTTACAAACACTGTACAAATTACTTTGCTTTAAATTCTTTACCAACAGTATATTATCATATTTTTTTATATTTACCAATCATAAAAATGAAAATATTTTATTGTTATTTTAGTTTACATTATGCATTTAAATTTTCTTTTCTGCTAAATATTATATCCTTTGCTCCTTTCTGTTGCTACGTATTGATCTTTTCCTTAGTTATTTGCTTTTACATTTGTAAATATAAGGGAAATACCTTCTGTATCTCATGTGTTTTAAAATTAATTTCTACCTCAATTTGAACTTAGTGTCCAAATTTGGGGGGTTTTGACTATTTTCTTTAATATGTATATTGTGAATTTTAGTAATCTCTTTGTGCTTCAGGATTTTTCATTGTGCTTAGGAGCTTAGGATGACATGAGACTTGTAAAATTTTCTCTCATGATTATCCTAGTACTTTTATATGTTAGTGATGATGGTGGTAGGATATCCATGCACATGCATTTCAAAAAGAAAGCTTTTTTTTTTTTTGCATCCAGAATTGAACCCAGGGTTGCTTAACCACTGAGCCACATCCCCAGCCTGTTTTATATTTTATTTGGAGACAGGGTCTTGCTAAGGTGCTTAGAGCTTTGCTAAGTTGCTGAACTCACAACCCTCCTGCCTCATCTTCCCAAGCCTCTATGGTTTACGGGCCTGTGCCACTGTTCCCAGCAAGAAGGCAATTTATTTAAGGATAGTGACATAAGGATTAAACCTCTATGCCTCCAGGTGAGCATCCAGTTGTCCCAATGTCATTTGGGGTGGAGGTGGTTGCAGAGATTTAACTGAGGGGCACTCAACCACTGACCCACATCCCCAGCCCTATTTTATATTTTATTTAGAGATAGAGTCTCAGTGAGTGGCTTAGCACTTTGGCATTGCTGAGGCTGACTTTGAACTGGGATCCTCCTGTCTGGGATTACAGGCATGTGCCACCACACCCAGCCCAATATCATGGTTTTTTTAAAGAAATACATTTATATATATAGATAATTATTTAAAATAGATTTATATATATATTTATTTTTATATATATAAATATCTATTTCTTATAAATATGTATATATATTAGTTTCAATGGATCTTTTATTTTTATTTATTTATATGTGTGCTGAGAATCGAACCCAAGGCCTCACATATGCCAGGCAAGTGCTGTACCACTAAGCCACAACTCCAGACTCCCAACATCATTTTTTGACTAGTCCTTTTCTTTCTGTTTTGAAGTGCTCCCTTTACCTCCTATTTTCTTGATCTGTACTATTGATTTGTCTGTCCCTGTTTCTGTGAACTTATATTCTACTGGTAGTAGACTGACAATAAACAAATAAGAAAATACTAGTTAAAAATAAATTCTACAATTTAAATCAGCAGAGTGCTATGGTACCTAGTAACTGGTGAGCTACTTAAACTGAGTGTTAATACAGGCCTCTCTGCGGAGGTGGCATGCAATTTGACATTAATATCAAGAAGGGAGAAACAGTATGGAAATCTGGAAAAAAAAAATTTCAGGTAGAAGAAATGTCCCCAAGATAGAAGTGATCTCCATGTGATTAGGAACATAATAGACCAGGGACAAGAGTGGGCAGAAACAGTGAAGTGGGCTGTGAAGAAAGCATGAATCACGTACGGGACATGTAGGCCAGGTTGAGGAATGTGGATTTTAACTGTGAAGGGAAACCACTCAAAAACTGTATTTAAAAATTCAAGTAGTCTAACATGAATTTCTCTTGTTTTTCTCCTGCAAAAAAAGAAAAAATGCAGGAGCATAGACAATTCATGAACCCAAACATGTTTTTGTGTAATTAGGAACTTTCTATACACATATGACTCTGTAACAAAATTTGTTACCTTTAATAAATAGTTTTTTAGAATCTTAGAAGTACCAAGAGCTTAGTACTTCAAGAAGAGAGTCCAGTTGCAGTAAATAGAATTCTCTAAAATAAACAATGTTAATGCCAGGCATGGTGGTGCACATCTGTAATCCCAGCAGCTCTCAGGTTCAAAGCCAGCCTTGCAAGGCTAGCAAGGCTTTGAGCAACCTAGTGAGACCCTGCGTCAAAATAAAAAATAAAAGGGCTGAGGATGTGGCTCAGTGGTTAAATGCCCTTGGGTTCAATCCCTGATACCAAAACAAACAAAACAAAATGTTAGTGATACGTTTTGCATAATATTTTTTTCTTCCTTTGAAATATTTCTATTAGGGAACAGACATCTTTGGAAGAGGGAGAAATTCCTTGGTTACAGTACAATGAAGTCAATGAAAGCAGCAGTGATGAGGGAAATGAGCCTGCCAATGAATTTGCACAGCCTGAAGCTTTCATGTTGGATGGTAACAACAACCTTGAGGATGACTCCAGTGTGAGTGAAGACTTAGATGTGGACTGGAGGTATGTAGCTCAGTGTGATTAGCACATATCATTGCTCAGGGTAGAATTCATTCATGATTCCAAACTGTAAGAATTGAATTTCTGAGGTAAGGAGTATTCTGATTTTCCCATCTGCTAGTCATCTCCTCCTTCAAAGCTCATTTCAAATGACACTTTCTACACGGACTCTCCTGTTTGCTCTAGTTGGAGACCTCTTTCTTCTTTGACCTATCTCTCTCGGGAAGCTCACCGTACAACCTAGTTATTTATACACTTCTTAGGGATTTGAGTTTTGGTCTTTTTTGATTTACTACATATGGGCTATAGTATTTAGCATAATCTTTTTTAAAAAATAGGTTCTGAATGAATGCTACTTGAAGAATTTAAAAACATGGGATTGAAACAGAAGAATCTTAAGATTATAATTATCCTTCTCTGCCCTTCCTTTTCTTTGTCCTTATATAGAATGTGAAAGATTTTATTTTATTTTATTTTTTATTTTGTTTTGGCATCCAAGGGCACTTAACCACTTAAGTCACATCCCCAGCCCTTGTTTTTTTTTTTTTTTTTTTTTTTTTTTTTTGAGAAAAGGTCTCACTAAGCTAGCTACATTTTTTCACTTCTTCAGACAAGAAACTCAATATCTCCTTGAGATCCTTTACCCTTTCCTACTACTTCCTAGGAGGGGAAAAGTCATGTATGTAGAAGAAACTTTTGTGGATGTAGAAGTGGGGTTTTATCAAAGGCATTTTCTGACTTGTCAAACATTATGGAAAATCAGTTGATCCTGGTCTAAGCCTTGTGTCTCCCTGAGCTCCTTAATTCTGAGTCTTCTGTGTATTAGGCTGAGTAATTCCTCAGAGTATCCAGCAGATTAAAGAATTGTCATTTAAGCTGGGCGTGTTGGCACATGCCTGTAATCCCAGTGGTTTGAGAGGCTGAGGCAGGAGGATCACAAGTTTAAAGCCAGCCTCAGCAATGGTGAGGTGATAAGCAACTCAGTGAGACACAAAGTACAAAATAGGGCTGGGGATGTGGCTTAGTGGTTAAATGCCCCTGAGTTCAGTCCCCGATACCAAAAAAAAAGAAAAAAAGAATTGTCATTTGGTATCATCCATACACCTTTGGAAGCAGTTGTTAATTTCATATGATGGCATTTTTTTCTCTTGCATGTTTTTAAGACTCAAAGTATTTTTTTACAGCTCCTTTGTGTAGCTGGCTCGATCTTATAGGTATACAAAGATTTAGTGGATTATTTATTTTTTGAAATAGTTCAATGAACCATTAAATTTGTTCTATATTTCTGGTTATTCTTTCAGGGCAGATAAATAGAGTTGACATTACTAAGGTATGTTGTGTAACAAAAGATTTGATACATCCAAATATCTTTGAAAAAAGGTTAATTCACATAGCAATTCAAAAGAGTTATGTCTTCACTGAATATAATTTTAACTTCAATTTGAAAATTTTCACTGTAGGTTCTAATTCATTGATGATCTTTCTGGATGTGTGTGTTGTGTAAAGGTTTCAGAGACATTACTGGTAGTCCCAAAATTTTCAGAGCTTCAAAGTGGATTTTTAATATAGAAAGCATTTTATCATTGATTTTTAAGACAAAATTTTTGAACTTGGCTCTTTTGAATTTAAATATGTCAACATCTGACATATGTGGTACTACATTAATTTATGTGGCAGTGACTAAAGGTTGATAAGGTGAAAATGGAGTTTTGAAAAGTCATGGCAAATATTAGCAATTCTTGTCTCTAAAGTCAAACTTTGGTGCCACTTAGAAAAAAATGCAAAGCCTTTTGGTTCCTTATTTCAATTAGAAGGAAAAAAATGAGAGAAGACTACTGCCTTCTTGGTGTGTTAATTTGTTTTGATTGAAATTGCAAGTGTTGTAAAATATCTTGAGTATCGCATAGCTTGGTGTGGTAGGAAATGACATGGAGAAAACATGGTTATAGATTTAGACAAATCCCACCTCTACCATTTGTTTATTCCTTGATAACTCCTTAACCTCTGTCTTCCTGTAAGAAATTAGGATTCTAATGATTAACTTAATATGGATGTGTGAAGTTAATTTTGCATGTAATACAATTTTTTGAAATAATTTCAGATTTACAGAAGTGTCAAAGATCCTCTTTATTTTATAGATGAAGAAACAGTTACAATTAAATATTTTTTTCAAGTTAATTGTGGTTCAGTTAAATTTTATTGACTGTATTACAAGTCTGTGTGGATTCACAATTTGTAGTATTAATTCTAATTCTAAAATTCGTGATGGTTTGAGAATGTTTCTTTGCAGCATGTGATATTTGTTGATTTCTAAGTACTATTAAGTTATGATATGTTCATAAGAATCACTTGTGTCTCTTTGCAATTTATTTGTAATTTTAATAATAACACATGGGTTGGCATCAACACTATTTTCAAGCTTCTTTGTATGACTGTGGATGTTTCTGACTATCATATTAAAATTCTGATAGGATGTGGAAGTCAACAGAAGTTTGCCTTTAGATAAAGTAAGTTGTTTTAGAGATCTTGGGTTTATGACCTGATAGAAGTAAATCCACACAGAGTGCCCCCTAAAGTGTAGGTCTGTGGCTCCAGAGAAGTTCAGAATTAGGTAGAGTTTTAGGAATTACCTACAGAGGGGACAATCAAATAAGTGGGATGGAATGTAGCTTTCAAGGGAGCAAGATTAAAGAGAGAAGAGAACCAAGGACATAATTGTGGGAGAAGCCCCTGGCATTTGGCTGGCAGCAGTGAATGCCTCAAATGTGTGAGGGAGACCTACATTCATACAGGCCTGACAGGAATACCTGTAAGGAAGGAGCTTTCCACTGTAGCAGGCCAGTGGAACCGACCACTTCCCCATAATTAGCATGCCTGTTGCCAGGGTAACCTTAGGGAGTCCAGATTGGACCCCGAGTCAAGACACAATTAGACATTCGTGGAAACATGATTGGATGCAGTACAATCCTTACTTTGCATACCTGGACGTTACCTGATTGGGCACAGTTTCAAACCCTGATTAGCATGAGGGTAAACAAGTAATAAATTGTAATTATCTACTTAAGGGCGAAACATTCCTTAAATAAAGGAACAGAGAGCTCGCAACTCGCCTGTTCTTTCATGGGTTCCCAGTGCCTGCATCCTGGCATCATGCCATTACCCCCGCAACTGAGTGAAGCCGAGGTAAATATATTTCACATCCTTATTTCCAAATTTTGAAATACTTAGCATTTCCAGGCCTAGAGAAAAAGAAGGAATACGTTTATGTCTAGGGATAGAAGAAAGAGATTAATACTGGAATGAAATGTATTTTTCTTCAGGGGCTTATAGTTCTTTAAAAAAAATGAAGTTAGGAACAAAATTATTTTAGAGCATAATAATGAAAGAGGCCTAATTCTTAGCAGAGTTCAAGAAGAGAGATTAATTAGAAAGACCTGAGAAAATAAAAGTTTTAAACCCAAAGTATTTAAGCAATACAAAGTGAGGGAAGAAAAAGAGGACTTGACTAATGACAGAATTAAAATAAATGTAGCAGTTTTCTTTCTCATGTTCTTACCTACACTCATTGGAAACTAAATAAACTGAAGAGTACATGTGGGAAATATTTGGATGGGGAAAAGTACTGCCTTTAAACAGTCCTCAGAGTTAGCCTTGAAACACAAAAAGAAAAATTTCCTACAGGCTTTATGCAGTGAGTTTGGAGGCTGTTGGGTGAGGTAGTGACATCTTATGCTTAGCACTTAACTTTTGTGCTGGGTCCTTCCTGCTTCCCATACTACAAGAGTAACATTAACATAATTTAAGAATTTTTGCTCACAAGAAATGCTAATATAATTATGTCCTCAGCATAAAATTTTCTGACTCATAGTTATGGGTTTTGTGTTTTTTCCCTCTAGTCTATTTGATGGCTTTGCGGATGGACTAGGAGTGGCTGAAGCTATTTCTTATGTGGATCCTCAGTTCCTCACCTATATGGCTCTCGAAGAACGCTTAGCCCAGGCTATGGAGGTATTTTAGTAACTCTGATGCCTGTGTATACAGTGATGGACACAAAATGATAAAAGTTAAAGGCTTAAGGGTTTTTGTTTTTTTTAAACTACTCTTAAGAAAAGATAATTTTCTCCTCAGTTCAATAATAATTACCAATTGTTGCCAATGGGTATATACAAATTGCACTTGATGTACTGCCTATTTGCCTTAAAATGCAGTATTTCTCAGTTTTTACTGCAGAATGGAAAATGTTTTGCTTACATTTAGAAAATACAATTCTTTAATTTTGTTGGTATGAGTGTGAGTATTTTGCACATGTACACACATGCAAAGGCATGTTAGTGAAATGAAATGGAAGACCTCCAAGGATATATTACAAAGCACTTCCTTTCTTTTGTTTTCATTGACTTCTAACTACTGTGTTGCCACCTAATGCAGTCTGGAAATTTTCTCCCGCTCATATGCACGCATGCGTGCACACAAAACCACACTTTCATAGATATGACACATTTGCTGCTTAAAAATTTCTCTTGTCTTCTTTTCATTATTTGACTAAAGCAGAAAAGCTTATTTCTAAAATGTTCTTTTTCTGAAGTCAGAAGCCCCCAAACTGTCACATTTGAGAACCTCCCTTGCTCTAGTAGAGTTCATTGTAAGAAATCTTCCTTGAAATCACTAATTCTAAAGTGATTCTAAGGTACAGGCACACTAAAAATTAGTGAATGTGCCAGAGTGAAAGAATAAATATTAATCAGACAGAAATTTCAGAAGCATTATAATGACATTTTATCTTAAAATTTTCTGAGATTAGAAAGCCAAGTTTAGATTGCTAAATTAGATGATATCCATTTCCAGTACATGTGTGCCCATGCTTGTGCATGCTCACATGCATTTGTCAGCTCGGTTTTGCGGTCACTGTTTTACCACACGTGTAATCTTCTATGAAGATTATTTTTGCCAATTATGCTGTATAGTGTATGTTTTGCTGAAAATTAACATAGCATAAATACTATACACTGGGAGAAAATTCAGAAAGAACATCACAAGGCAGGATAAACCTAGGACTTCTACCAGATCATTTAACCAAATTCTGACATGTGTGAAATAAAGGTACAAAATGATAATTTGCATCAGAAACATAATATATAAAGATTAAGGATTACTTTCTTGAGCTACATAACTTCTGAGTGACCACAGTGGGTAATATCTGATTTAGTGTCTGGTTTCACAATACTTAAACATCTTTTATATTTATGCTAGTAGTTTCCAAGTTCCTACAATTTAGAGATACTGTTAAAAAGAAAATAAGTTTTACTCTTTATTACTAACAAAATGTGGCATTTGGCATCTTGAAAGAAGAGTCAGAGAGATTGGTCATGGGAGGTCATGCTAGGTAAAGACAGTAGCAGAATGAACAAAGATAGTAAGCAAGAGAGAAGATAGTATGTTCAGGAACTTAGTCTCATATATTATTGGCTTCTGCTAAGGAGAAACTAGTGGCACTACCTCTTTCAAAGTTATTTTTACTTATTTGTCCTTCTGCCTCTGATAATGGCTTTAGGTTTCTTCCTTCTCCACAACTTAACAGTGCCCTACATTTTAGTGCTTTGCTTAATTTAATTTGAAGTTTTACCTCTAGAGTATTGATACAGTTCTATTTTCTTATCATTCCCCAGAACTCTGTTTTTTCATGTCTAGTATGACATTATTTGATCATTTTCAAAAATGAGACTTAAATAACTTAATGATTTTTCTTTAGAGATTTAATGCTGGTACTTAGATGAAACAAAAGCAAATAACAAAATTGCATGTTTTTATTTGTGTCTTAAGCAGCCCTATCCCTTTTTGGAAGTCATTGCTTTTATTTCTATTATTTTTCCAATAATGTACTCATTTTTCATTTCAGGTAGTGGCCTTTGTTGAAAATATTGTTTTATTTGTGTCTCAAATTTGAGTAAGAACATGGCAAAATAGCAAACATCTTTAACTTTTTGAAATAGTGTTATTACAGTTTTCCACCTAACTCCCAAACAAATTTGAATACATATCCCTTTGTACAGTTTCTGTACACATCTAAAAGTTTTTAGTATAAATCTGAGTAATGCTTACCTTGTCATATTTGTTTGCAAGAAAATCGCTGAAAATTTCTTATGTTAAAAATTGATTTGTGCTGGTTGCTGTGACACATGCCGGTAATCCAGCCACTCCGGAGCCTGAGGCAGGAAGACTGCTAGTTGGAGGCCAGTGTCAGCAACTTAGCAAGGCTCTGTCTGTCTCAATATAAAAATGACTAGAGATGTAGGTCAGTGGTAAAGTGTCTCTAGGTTCAATCCCTAGTATGGGAAACAAAAATTATTTAAATTGAGTTACAATCAATAGCATCCAGGTAATCAAAGGTAAATAGAAGTTTTGATCAGCAATTATTTAAACATAAAATTTTACTGGAAATGTATCTCTTAATGAGATGGAGGCTTTTATCTTTTCCATTACTTTATGAGTGATTTTATTTATTCCTAGGATGAGACAGATTTCAGCATAAATTGAATTTGTTTTTCATCTTTATGAATATAAGCTTGAGAAACCTGTCACATACAAAAATTGATAAGGAAGAAATTTATCATAGAATTGTTACTTGGTTCTTCTATTTGCCAAAAATCATATTAACTTAACCTCCTTTAATTTTTTGAAAGCAAAGAATTGAAAGGTGCCTAAAAAGATTTATGATTAAGTTGAGATTGTTTTGACCCTGGTACTTTAGAATGAGTATGCTTTTATTTATAAAGTGGGAGGAAGGGCTGGATATGGCAGTACATGCCTATGATCTCGGCGATTTGGGAGACCAAATTAGCTGATTACAAGTTCGAGGCCAGCCTCAGCAACTTAGCAAGACCCTGTCTCAAAATAAAGCAGAAAGGGTTGGGGGTGTAGCTCAGTGTGTACAATGTCCCTGGGTTTAATCCCCAGTACTGCAAAAAATAAAAATAAAATAAAAATCAAGTGGGAGAAAGGTTAGTATAAATGGAATATGGAAACAGAGAACCCGCATGATACTTTAGGTACATTCTTAGGTAGATCATTTTGAGGAAAGATTACTTAAGAAGTTAATTGAAGTTGATTCCTTTAAACTTGTCCGCACTCATGAACCCTTTGGAAAGTCTTAATATACTCACAGTGCACTCTGTAGACTCTGACATATAAATAGTAAGAATATGACATGTGGAGGTTTAGAACATGAACTTTTGAGTTAGTTGGCTCTGTGACCTGGGTAATGCACCTGTTAACCTCTTAGCTTAAGGAATCTCATTTGCAAAACAGAAATAATAAAGTCTACCTCATAGGTTATTTTGAGACTGTTAAAACATTTAGCAAAAATACCTAGTATAATGGTAAGCGCACAGAAAATGGCTATATTCATAGACATCTTCAAATCAGTGTTGAACCCAGTGTTAATTATCTAACAAATCTTGAATCAGTGATGTTCTTTCAAAATTATTAAATCCTTTGTTGTAAATCTTCATATTTAAAAATTGTATTCCGTTTTATTCCTTTGAAACTAAATTTTGTGCTCATAAACCTAGATATGTTGCAGTTTGGGTTTTTTAGGTTACTTAGTTATCTTACTTAGATTAACTTTTGAAAATATACTGTACTGCCTAATGAGTTAGATTTTTGAATTTTTGTGAAATTTCATAGCAGTGGCTATAAAGTGGTCTCTTTTGCTCTTGTTGCTTATAAATGGTCCCTCATCTTAAATATATATCAGCACTAAGGCAGTAAATAATTTTTACATACGAAATACCAGGTGTTTATTAGCAGTGCAAATATGCAGATATTCATCAGAAAGAAATATTGAGAATGATATGAATGTACATCATGCACAACCATAGAAATGAAAATTTGTACTCCATGTGTGTACAATGAATCAGAATGAAGTCTGTAAAAATAAAAATAAATAAATAAATAAGAAATATTGAACCAATTGAAATAAACATGTATCAAAACATAGTTAGCCTTGAGTAACCTCCTCAAATGGAAATTATTATAAATAGTATCCCTTCTTAATGTTTATTTGTAGCCCAGAGGAGTTCTTTCAAGCAGAGTCTATTTTGAGAAGTACATAGGGAACTGGAAGACATGCCTGGTTATGGTTACATGAGAAAGGAAGGGGCAAATAAAAAGGGCTTAACTTTCATTTCCTATCTACTCATATGAAAATTTGATACACAGAATTATTAATTATATCAATATATTAGAGCTGAGTGTGGTAGTGCTCACCTGTAATCCCAGCAACTGGTGAGGGTGAGACAGGAGGATTGCAAGTTCCAGGCCAGCCTCAGCAATTTAGCACTCTTGGGTTCAATCCTCAGTACTCCCCAATCCCCAACCTGCACTGAAAAAAAGAAAAAAGAAAAATTGAAGTACAAGGAATTGGCTAATAAGAAATAAAGATAATTATAAAGAACACAGGAAAAGTACATAAAAGGAGCAGCAGCCACCTGTCCAGCTAAGATAGTACACCCAAGGAAACGTTCCCCCTCCACCCCAAGGCTGAGATCCCACTCTTGATGGAAATGGCACAGCTGTGGCTCACTGGGTGGCAAAGAAGTCACTGTGGTGCTGTGTTGGCAGAGCTTTCTGGAAAGCTATCCTCTGGAACTTGCTGGAAGTCAGCCCTCTGGGATGCCAGGGAAAGTTATTCATAGGAAAGTGTCCAATTGTAAAGCACTCTACTACAGAACTGTCCAAGATTGGTGCTAGGGGAAGCTGCTGATCACATGAATGACAAGAGCTGGCCACTGGAGAAGCTGCATGCCCTGAGGGAATTCGTGCTAGAGAAAACCATGCCTGCCTTAGAAACCTGCCAAGCAAGCATACCAGGCTCAAAAGCAAAGTCCTCTTTCTCCTGTACTGTCTCTCTTCAGCATTCTTTGCGAACAAAGCTTATCATCATGCCATCTGTTAGAAAGGAAAATATTGAAATGGCCCAGCTCCATTTTTACAAAGCTGACAAAAATCGTGAATTTGGATTTGAGGAACAATAATTCAGTAAATGTAACAGTCCATCATTTTAACTACTTGGTTTCCATATATACTTTTCTACTCTCATTTAAGCTCTTATCCAACAGTACAGCTATATTAACCTAACAGGGTACAGAAGTTCTTACAAATAAAGTTATTACTCTTTTCTCAGAATGAGCAGATGCACAGTCTCAAAATCATTATATCTATCACTAGTTATATTAATTACTCCACAAGTTCAGTCACACTGAATATTCTCTCATGTAAAGACTACATTGCAGTTATTTTCTAACAACTGATATATGAAGTAGAAATGGGAAGGGAGAGAGAAAAAGAGAATGTTTAGCACATATGCATCCTTAAAAACAAGCAGATAGAAAACATGTGAAGCTACTGCTCTTTTTCTGTATTTGGTTATGAGGCCATTGATTGTAGTTATGGCTTTCTTTTTCATTATCCATTCCATATTTTTCCTGCCTTCAGCAAGTCCTCAGATGGTTGGAATTCTTCACTTGGTTGAATGACCCAAATCTACATTTTTTAAGTGTTTTAGAACCCAAATTGTCCTTCCCTTTTTTGGCAGCTGTAGTTTTCTCTATTACTGGACAGGAAAGAGCTAAGAGATGTACCCTCCAAATAAGATTATCAGAGTTTTCAAACCAGTTATCAGAGTGACCCAGCCATTCAAGATTATCGCTTTCATCTGAGTTCAACCAGATCTCCTCATTTCAAGTTTCAGAATTCCATTTGTTTGTTTGTTTTTGCAGTGCTGGGGATTGAACACAGGGCCTTGCTCACGCTCGGCAAGCACTTTACTACTGAGCTACACTGCCCACCCAGAGTCCCATTCTTTAACTAGTCAGTGGTACAAATTTTGAGGAATTTGACAATACAGAGTTTTGCTCCCATTTTAAGTTAGCAGTCTGCACAAATAGTTTGCCTTTGATTTTTCAAAAGTAGGAGCTTCTTTTAGGGCTGTCATAGAAGCTCTGGTTCCTGCTGTCTTAAGCTGAGAGTTAACAGACCTGAGTTTGTGATTTTCTCTATAAATACACAGGCTCTCAAAGCACTCCATCCCCGCATCAAAATTTTTATAGTCAGTTCATTATTGCCGTAAGATTAAGTGTAGCAGCTACCTGGGCTCCCAAGACACTGGCTTCAGTTAGCACTTCATTGTAATGAACCACAATGATAGATTGGTTATTGTGATGGCACTACAGACCATGGGTTAATAGCATCCCATTCCTTTGGCAGGGAACTCAGCACTGAGCTCAACTCCAGACCAGTGGCCCAAGCAAAACAATCCCCAAATCTTATTCTTGCATGTATGTGTCCTTGGACCACTCCCAATACCAAAATCTATGTCAGAGTGGTATCAGTCACAAAAGAGAAAAATAATAGTTGGAACAGGGAAAGTTTAAAATAAACTATTATTGCCTCCAACAGGAGATTATGAATTGCCTCATTATTAAGATAACAAGGAAGGAGTTAACTCTAAAGAATATAGAAATAGCAGACTTAAGGAACAACATTCAAGTTGAGATGGAGTATTCTGCCTGTCCACCCCCAAAGCTGAGATCTAGACATTGCTTGGGAGGACATGAGCGTGGTAGAACTTGCTGGGTTTCTGCCCTCTGGGACTCCTGAGAGGCTATTCACAGGGCAGTGACTCACTGGAAACACTGTGGTACAAAACCACCCAAGATGCGTGCCAGGAAGCTGATGCCACCTTATACTGCAGTTGCTAGGCACTGGAGGTCCCTGGTGCTGAAGAAGCAATGTGCATAGGGAAACCTCACACACTGGGATTCTGCCTACCAAGCTCAAGGGAACCACAAAGCCAGAGCCATTTCCTTCTGTGGTCTCTCTCTAGTGCTCTCTACTGACAAAACTTAAGATCATGCTAGATGACAAAGGGAAAATACTTAAAAGGTCCAGATTTATTTTCATAGAGCAGGGGAAAAAAGGTGTATTTGGAGCAGTGGGGCAGTAATTCAGATACTGGCACACTTTTTTTTTCTTTCTGTGCTGCCTTTGCAAATCCAGAGTAAAATTTGGCATTCAGTATTATTATGTTCCTAAACTTATGATGAACCTTTTTGCTTTCTGCTTTTTTAATTCTGATTTTGATTTGGGCTTGGCCCTATCCTCTACTTTAAGTCTATTTAATATCTATGATAGATTATTAGGCATATATAAAGGATTATGTTTACCACTCAAAAGACTACAGTGCTAGCTATCAGACATGATTCTTTTCCTACATAGAAAAGCAGCTTTTTGTTGTTGTTATTTTTATTATGATTAAAAAAACATAAAATATACTTAACCATTTTTAAGTGAACAATTTAATGTTATAAAGTTCACTTACATTGTTACAAACACCAAATCTCCATTTTTCCCCTCTCCTTAGCCCCTGGCAACCACCATTTTACTTTCTGTCTCTGAATTTGTTGGTTTTTAAGTACCTCATACAAGTGGAATAATGTGGTGTTAAACTTTTTTGACTGACTTATTTCACTTAGCATAATATATTTAAGGCTCATTCATATGTGAGAATGTTACTCCTTTTCAATGCTGAATAATATTCCAGTGAATATACGTATGCCACATTTTGTGTATCCATCAGTAGACACTTTAGTTGATCCCACCTTTTTGATCTTGTAAATAATGCTGCAGTGAACATGGTTGTAAAAATATCCTTTCAGTCTCTACTTTCAGTTATTTTGGGTATATACCCAGAAGTGGAATTGCTGGATTAAAGTAGACTAATGCTAAGGTCTTTCATGACTCTGGAGCCTATGATGCTGTAATTAAGATATAATATGAACAAGTAGTTATTTAACTGTATAATATTAATTATTTGAATATGATAGCAATTCAGGAGGAAGATACCAGTATCTGGGACCACTCACATAGACTTCCTAGAAGAGACAGGACTTACCCAATCACTGAGGAATTGAAGGGACTTGTATCTGGTATAGAAAGTGCCAGGCAGAGGAAGCTGCAGGTGCACTAAGAACTTGTAACTGTACAAGTGGCAGGCAAAATGTAAAAGTCTTAACTGCCATTCTGGTCTAATTGGAACTCAAAAGAATGTGGGCTGGGGCTGCAGCTCAGTGGTAGAGCTCTTGCCTAGCATGCGTGAGGTCCTGGGTTCGATCCTCAGCACCACATAAAAATAAAGGCATTGTGTCCACCTACAACTAAAAATATACATTTAAAAAAAAAGAATGAGAATAACTCATAATAGATGGTCATATGATCTATTGTTCTTTCCATCCTTCCTAGAGCAGTGATTTTACACAGACATTTAAACCCCCAAGTGAAATTCATAATAATACTTGTGAGCTGACAACGTGGGTGTGCTGACTCTATGCCAGTAGTAGATAAACCATTCAGGAATGCATGTTTGCTTCCACACTTGAACATCTAGTAAACCCACCATATTTTATCTTTCATGAAATCTGAACCTTTTTAAAGTGCTTACTTTGTTCATATTGTTGATCCCACACAGGAAATCATAGTTGGAAGATAAAACCACGCCTCTGAATATATAGTGATGGGAAAATAGATAATTATTGTGACAAGATGTATTTTTACTCATGAGAAATAGGGCTTTGTAGGGACTGGGGATATAACTTAGTTGGTAGAGTCCTTGCCTCGCAAGCACAAGGCCCTGGGTTCAATCCCCAGCACTGTGGGGAAAAAAAAGGAAAAGAAATAGGGCTTTGTATACATTTGTACGTGTGAGGGGGGCGTGTGAATGTTTTGGTTTGTTTAGTGGTGGTTCCTCTTGGAAAGAGGCAAAGGACTGAACAAAAGAAATAGAAAAAGAATATGGTAAATATAATTTTGTAAAATACTTTAAAAATAGTTTTCCATTACTATTTTAAAGTGTTTTCTGACAAAGAACTGCAAATTTTCTTTTTCAGACTGCACTGGCACATCTAGAGTCTCTGGCAGTGGATGTTGAGGTGGCCAATCCACCAGCCAGTAAGGAAAGCATTGATGGTCTTCCAGAAACCCTTGTTCTTGAAGATCACACTGGTAAGGGCAAAGCTGATCTCAAGTATTGAATGACACATGCTGCACCTAGAAGATGAAATACTTGACTATTAGAAACCATAATCTGATTTTCTGTAGAAATCAGATGCTGACAAACTTTTACCTAGTAGAATATTTTTAATTATAGCATGACAGACTGAGACAAATGTTCCCCAGTCAAGTTTTCTATAAAAGCAATGCTTATTACATTCTAAACTGTCTGTCATGTATTATGCAGAAACATGCTTGCCAATTAATCAATCAAGTCTAGTTCTTTTGTCTTGCATAGGTATCATCCCTGAGTCAGTATGTTGATTTTTAATTTTATTAAATTGAACTTTATATGATTGATTGATCTAAATTGTTCATTGTTTTCAGCTATTGGTCAGGAACAATGCTGTCCAATCTGTTGCAGTGAGTATATTAAGGATGATATAGCAACAGAGTTGCCCTGTCACCATTTCTTTCACAAACCTTGTGTCTCAATTTGGCTACAGAAGGTGAGTTTTAAATTTACTTTTTAAAAAATTAATATTTTAATAGTTTCTCCTACGCATTAATGATGATAATCATGTCTTTTAAGCCTATTTTATTTAGCTATGGAATAAATATTTATTTAGTTTGAAATACAGCTGGACACAGTGGCATACACCTTTAATCCCCGCAATTCAAGAGGCTGAGGCAAGAGGATTGCAAGTTCAAAGCCAGTCTCAGCAACTTAGCAAGGCCCTAAGCAACTCAGTGAGACCCTGTCTCACAGTAAAATACAAAAAAGGACTGGGGATGTGGCTTAGTAGTTAAGCACCCCTGGATTCAATTCCTGGTACAAAAAAAAAAAAGAGAAAAAATACACAACATAGTAACTATAGAATACATTCTTAATTACGAACTTGAATTTAATATTTTCAAAAGCATTTCAAACAAGGAAGTCTTTGATGCTACTCAAAGTGAACTGTAACAACAAACAAGTGTTCTGCTAATGTGGGTTGCCATACCCAAAAATAATGTGAGAGAATTTTAATAACCTACCAAGTACCTCCTATTCTAGCTTTTATACACTGTTCTTCAATACTTAATTTTTAAGTGTATTTGAACTATTTGAAAATAAGAGTTTTACTTAAGTCTTCTCTGTCATCTATGTTTTACATAAAGGATATTTACCATCCAATTCAGTAGGAATTCCAAAATTACTTTATTCTTTTCCAAAATGTTATTTGCACATTTTTCCATTTGCTAGAATCTTTTGTGTTCTCACTTCCACCTTTCTTCCTCACTACTGCTCCTGCTCCCCAAATACATGGTATTCCTATCCACTGATTTATATGTCTACACTTTTTCCAAGTTGCTTAAATCCTTTCACTAATATTTGTAGGACTGATGTCTTTTTAACTTATTATTTTTAATAGCATATACTATTTTTTCTGCTTATTATTTTGCATACTTATTCTTGAGCATTTTTTTCTATTGACTTTTAAAATTTTTTTGTCAATTTGCTTCTTATCCCCAAAAGAATTCACTTTAGTTTACTAATCATGATTACATTAAATTTATATATTATTTTAAAGAATTGCTCTAGAATACTTTTAGAGTTAGATTGATGGAACACAAAAATGTTTATGAGCTATAATGCTTATTTGAGTTAAGGTCAAAGTTGTATAATTGATTATTGCCAGATTTTTTTCTTTTTAATTTCTTAACATTTATTAATGATAATTATGATGATATGTATATCACACAATGTGAGGACTAAATGAGATAATCCATAGTGCCTGGAAGGTGGTGAATACCCAGCGAATATTAAAAAAAAGTATCAGATCAAAGCTGTTATTAAAAATTAGAGATAACTCTACTAACAAAAAGCACAAATATAAACTTAATTTATGATACAACTTACAAAAAAGCAGCACCTTACTAACATAATTGCTATTTGGTTAGTATTGCCTATGTGGTGATCGGGTGTGTTTCAAGTCTCGTGGGACTTCCTGCCTTATGGATTAGGGCATAATCTTGGATTCAGAATTATTTGTAAAATATTGTTTTCTTTGATCTCTTCCCTCTCCCAGAATATAATTTGAGAACTAGAATTCTAGATGATTTTTCTTAACCTGTTTATTTGGCATTATGTTGATACAGCCTGAATGGCTCTACTACACAATATATCTACTTTTTGGGGCTTTTGTAAAGGTTGAAGTATATTTCATAGTGAATTGATATAGTGCCTGGAAAAATAGCAGTAAAGTTAGTAGTAATTAAAGTAGGAATTAAGTAGAAAAGAACTACTGAAGCAAAGTGTCTATACATAGTGGTGGTGGTAGCAAATGTTATTACAGTTAGTGGGAATGAACAAAATGGAGAGCCATCAAGTGTTGTGTATGCTTGCATCTACAAGTTCTATTTTCTCATCTCATTTCCACCCCCACGTATGAGACCTTCAACCCATGTTGGCTTGACTACTGTGGTAGTTACCTACTTTGTGTCCACACCTCCAATAGACATATCGGGTGTGTTTCAAGTCTCGTGAGACTTCCTGCCTTATGCATTAGGGCATAATCTTGGATTCAGAATTATTTGTAAAATATTGTTTTCTTTGATCTCTTCCCTCTCCTGGAACATAATGTTGCTTCCCTACCCATAAAAGGCTGGGGGCAGATGTTGAGATTGAGATTGATTTCTGGTCACTTGTGGAATAGTCTAACATTTCTGTTTTGGCTTTAAGGTCTTTTGTGATCTCACCCCCAACCTCTGTCTTCATATTTAACTCATCTGCATATTTCCTTGTGTTTCTATGCATTTGTTTTTGAAGCCTATTGTGATTGTCCCTCTATACCATCTAATAGATGATCTAAGTAGATACAGCTGAAATGCTACCTTTTCTATTTTTATCATAACCTTTTTTTAAATTGCCATGAGAGTTTCAGAGACTTGAGAAGGATCAGTGTTCCATGTGCCTGCTGTGTTTCGTGCACTACTAGATGATTCTCCCATTTAATCCTCACAACTCGAGGATGTATTGGTATCCATGATCCCATTTTCCAGTGATCATTACTTATTCAATGTTACACAACTAGTATGTGGTTGACCACATCTGCACTCATCTGTCTGACTCTAAAATGTTGCTGTTAGGGCCCAATCTGTATGACAAATAAATGTTCACAGAATTTAATTTTTAAATTGTAAAAGTAAAATCTGTTGTACAGCTTTGAACTGTTCTTGATTTTGCTATAACCCAAGGCGATGTCCTGTTGAGTCTCTATCCTTAAGGAAACACCTTAATGAGAAGCCTTTCCCAGTTTTCCCCAGGAAAAAGTTTCCTAAGATACAATTCTTTCACCTTCAACAGCATGATCTCTTTATCCTCCCTTCTGTCTAGATCTCTTTGGGGAAAAGACCAGATTTGTAAGGAATAATCTGTCATTTGATGACTTACCTCTAGTATAAAGGTTTCCCCTTCCTTCCCTCATTCCCAGGTTTACCATTTGACTTACTTTGTCATTTAGAAGGTATGTAATGCCAGGCATAGTGGCACGCTCTAATCCCTGCAGCTTAGGAGGTTGAGGTAGAAGGATTGCAAATTCAAGGCCAGCCTCAGCAACTTGTTGAGGCCCTAAGCAATTTAAGTGAGACCCTGTCTAAAATACCAGTTTTACCCATTGGTAAAACACCTCTAGGTTCAATTCTCGGTATCAAAAAAAAAAAAAAAAATAGATAAAGAGAGAAGAAAAAGAAGGCATCTAACTCAGTTCTTCTTGGAATTAACATGCCTTCTAAGAAAGGTCTGAGGTCCATCTCTCTCTCTCTCTCTCTCTCTCTCTCTCTCTATATATATATATATATATATATATATATATGTATGTATGTATATGAAATTATATATAAAGTTTATATATATGGAAAGTCTAGGATAATAAATTTGATAAATATGTGTATGGTTTCTTTAATATATGCATAATAGATTAGTTCATCCCATAATAGATGAACTAATAATAATTCAGGTCATTCTTGAGCTAAATGCTGACCTCCATGAGGAAGTGCACTGTGATCCTTTGCTCACCTTTCACCCTGGGCCTCAATGCCAAGCATGGAGACTCTTAATTAAAACTTACTAAATATAAAGTGAATTTTTTCTTTAAGTGATACTGGGGCTTGAACCCAGGGCATTGCATATGTTAGGCAAGTGCTGTAGCGCAGAGCTACATTCCCAATCCTTGGTGAACTCTTAAAAGTACGGACATAATCATGAGACATCTCTACCCCCAAAGAAATTAGGATCTTATTAGGGTGCAAAAGAAATAACATTAAAATTTTGTCCTTCTGCATTGTGTGGGTTTTAAATTCATTTGGTTTTAGTTTTTCAGATACTTGATTTGTTATTAGGATAATGATACTCTCTTTTTTCTATTTAGATACTTGTGTGGCAGTTAAGATGTTTCTGGTGGTTGTTAACTTGTTTTTTTCCCTCCAGTCGGGAACATGCCCTGTATGCCGCCGTCATTTCCCACCTGCAGTTATCGAATCATCTGCAGCTGCTTCCTCCGAGCCTGATCCTGATGCCCCACCTTCAAACGACAGTACTGCAGAAGCCCCCTAAACCTTAACGGTTGAAATGAGATCAATCTATCAAAGTTAATCTGCAAATTCCTTCTAAATCTGATGTGCAAATAATTATATATAAATATATTGAAAATGCTATATATAGTATATGCCATAGTTTAGAAAGAGAATATTAACCTTTCTAAACTGAATTTAGGTTTGCAGAAAGTACTAAACATTTTCAAGCTGAATGTTAAAGCAGTGCATCCATTTTCTTTAGTTGAATATGTTGGTATTAATTGTAAAGTCAGGCTTATCAGTTAACTCCAAAAGAAATAGTCTTCTATGTGGCACACATTATTGATTTTGTCAAAAATTTTGCCACTATGAGATTTAGCTAAGCTCTCCTATTTGCATCAAATGTGAAGACTGTGATCACAGCAGTAGTAAAATTTGGTTTTATTGGAAATAAATGGAATTCTAAAGCATGCCTTTTTCATTGGTCCCTTTGCTTTTGCTCCATCCAAACCTTTTGGTTCATAATACTGGAAAGCTTTTAAGAAAGGTGTCTAGTCTTTCATCTTTGCTTACAATTAGGACTTTTCAGAATGCCAAACAAAGACTAAAATTTTGACCAGAACATTACAAAATTTTTAAATCTTAGATATATCCCCCTGAAATGGTTTGGTAGTAAAATAAATTATTTAATAAATAGTGGATGTGCCTAAAGGTTCATAAAGCATATGAAGAATCTGGTGTGCTCTGTGCCTGGTACAGTGAGGTGAATTTGATGGTAATTCTCAGCTAATAGCCAACCTTTTTCTGCTGGGTTAAAATTATACCCAAAGGTCCAGAACACTCTTGGCACATTTGTTTAATAAACGTTGGATATAGTTGAGGTAATTTGAGTTCTGAAATATTTTGGAAGGTATGAAAACTTGGACAGGGTCATCTTTGTAATTATATAACCCCAAACCAAAATGACACAGCTTCTCCTTTAGGTGATCGCATGCATTACGCAAGTTTGTACAAACATAAGCCTTATAGTTAACTTGAAGAAGTGATTGATATCAACACCAGAGAACAATGGCTTTTAGAATATCACATTTGAGCAAGTAAAATAGCAAAGCACATAGTTAGTGTACACCCATCCAGGTGGTCCATGGTAATTTAATTTGAAGAATATTTATATGGTGTCCCAATTATATTTTGTGTAATTTTTCTTGAGTATTTAAATTTTGTTTCTTTTTGCGATTCTTAAAAATAAATGAATTTTCACTGTTGGCACATTTGAGGCTTAAATATAAGGAACATAACACTTGCATTCTAATTTTTGCATATATTGTAAATGTGTCTGGTATTTACAGCAAAATACTGTGTATCCTTTTATGGGTAAAACAAACGTGAACTGCATGCATGTAATGTGGTGAATTTGTAATTTAGGGGTTCTTTGGGGCTTCTGTGACTTTGGAAATGCTTACATTCAGGCCTTAATGTTGCATTAGCTAGCATGTTTTCCTGCAGATGTATATAGTCACTGTTGTATAAACTAATCTTTGCTTGTTTTCTACTCTGTGATCTTTCCATACCATATTTCATTGATGATCAGTTAGTGTCAAGGAGTCAAATCAGATTAAAATAATTCTCATGTGTATATTGTGGAAATTCGTGGCTAATGTGATTTTTTGTTTGTTTCTTTTCAAGTAGTGTTGATCAGTTGTGACACTTACTGGTTAAACTTACATTGTTACAGATCTATCTGTAATAAGCCATGCATTATATTTAGGCAGTATTAAGGGACCTTGGTTTTCTTCTCCTACATAGCAGCTGTCCCAAAGAAAATATTTCTTCTCTGCCTGTTAAGATTTAGCTAGTATCTGCCAGTTGTTAAGAGGTTTTGGTTCCAAACTCAACCACCAATGTTGAGAGCTGACTTTAGATAGCTGTTGTACTTTTTGCTTTCCATCTGTTACTGTCCTTCATTGTTGGCTCCCTACTCTCTATAAACAGCTGCTGTGAGGGGAAAAAGTTAGTTTAAATTTTTTTAAAAGGAAAGTTGAAGTTTTAGGATATTCATGATAACAAGCCAGTATAAGCTGAGGCTGACAAGTTCAGACCCCAAAATATTATTTGATCTTATCTTGGATCCTTTTGAAAAAGTTAAGAATATATGAAGGCAAATTAGAAATAAGTATGAATATTATTAATAAAATATTGTTTATCTTATTTCTCTATTTTATGTTGTGACTTGATCTAATAATTTTATTTTTTGAACATTTTCTTATTTCTTGTAATATGAATGCTGATATTTAAAGTTAGATTCATGTGGTTTTCTTTTGTGTTTCTTAATTGTTTATCTTTGAGCTAACTAACTCTTAAGGTTATTTGTGATCTGGATTTATATATATGCTGTTAAATATATATGAACTGTTTAAATGGAATGCAAGTTTTTCAAAAGCCCAGGTCTAAATGTAATGATTGGTTTATTGTTCTACAACCCCAGCCCATCATCTTCCGTGTAAATCATAAACAATAAACAGGATATACTTGGTGGTCATTTCTAATATTTAATTGTGTAATCATGTCACTTCTATAACATAACCTCTGCAGGGGTTAACAGTAAGAACACAACTAATAAGGAAGTCGAGAATAGGGTCCTGTCACATGATTTTTAATCCTTGACTAAAATCTGAGAAGGCCCTACAGAGAACTTCCTGAAGTAGTTGGTGGACTTCTGCTGCGGGGGGTGCTCTGAAGGAGTAGTTGCCCTCTCCTCCCTAATGTTCTCCACAATTGTGTAGGTTTCAGCAGAGCCTGGTTTCCACATGAACTCAGGACTGCCAAAACTCAAGTTCAGGATGGCGGCTCACCTCACTTATTGTCTTTCTCCAAATCTAACTTACAGTTTATAAAGGGTTCAGAGACTTCATACATTTTGGCAGGGTCAGTTTGGGTGCTGATTATGTCCACCTTAATAGACCAAAACTAATAGTTTTGTTTTCCCTTAATAGAATAGATGTGCTAGAAAAATACAGTCCAGAGCTAGAAATAGCAATGGTGCTTCTCTGCTATGGTGCCACAGTCCTCTGTGATTATATCATAATGTTTATCCAGCCACTGCAGGATGGAGTCACTTGAAACCTACAAGGGATGGGTTTCATTCTTAGAAGAGTGTCACCTAGCTGAGTGTGGTGGCACACACCTTTAATGCCAGCAGCTTAGGAGACTGAGGCAAGAGGATGGAAAGTTCAAAGCCAACCTCAGCCATTTAGTGAAGCCCAAAGCAACTTAGTGAGACCCTGTCTCAAAATTAAAAATAAAAAATTTTAAAAACGGGCTAGGGATGTGGCTTAGTGGTTAAGCACCCCTGTGTACCAAAAGAGAAGAAGAAAGAAAAATCACCAAATTTCTGTATAAATAGCACGCTTATTAAATTAGAATAGATCTGTCTCTTGTGTGACCACCTCTTCATATCCTCCCTCTGGCTCCACACTTTTCTGAAATCTTACATGATATCTTTTCCAGACCAGCATGGTGTTAATTCTTTCAATCCCTCTCTTAAAATACGTTGCTCAGAACTAAACACAATTCCACAATCCCACTAGAACAGAGTTCAGGGCCATTATTGCCAACTTCAAAATGATTCTCTGTGGCTGTCATGTTGTTACCACCTCCTTATTAAACAAGCATTATCACATAGTTGTCTCTTGCTGAAAAACTTGAAAGGTGTTGCTGGTAAACCAATGTCCTCTCCTAATCTTACTGATATAATTTTTTCTTAGCCTAATTGAAGGATGACATTTATCCTTACTAAATTAACTTGTAAAGGTGCTTGTGAATTGATTCTTTTAGTCTTGTATCATTTCTAATTTTGATAAAGCATGCTTTCTATACTTAGTAGTTTTGTCCAGATTATGTATAATTATTGAGTCAAACAGAGTAGAATACAAACTCTGAGGGAAAGAAACCTAGAAAAGAATGTCACTAGAAACTGTTCTCCAGATGATCTGTTAGTACTTCTGATAACAGTTGTTGAAGCAACTACCAGTCATTTCATGTACCCTTTTTTTCTTTTCTAAGGACACAATAAAAGTTGTGTCATGTTTGGCAGTCACATGAATTGTCTTTGGAAATAGCTTAGTCTGGTGGAATATTAAGTCAGGAAAGGAAATGAAGTCTGCCAGAAATGCCTCTTTCTTAGGGAACCACACTACCTCCTTTTCCATCTGCTCACATGGAATCTGTTTAATAATTTGCCTTAGAACTTGGTAAGTGATCGAAGTCAAGCTCATTTAATAAATTTTTGGATCCTTGTTCCCCCCCCTCAAAAATATTTTTGAAATAATTATCAATATATTTGAAATAATATGAACTTGACAAATCACATATTTGCTCTATTTTTTTGCTGTAAAGTAATGAATATAAATCATAGATTAAGTACTACTGTTTGTTCATGGATAAAAATTTGAGAAAATATTTTTTTTTTTTTTTTTTTTTTTTGCTGATGCGCGGAGTCTTGGGAAATACACTTGGTTTCTATCATTGTTTTTAGCAGTGCCTTTTGGAAATGGATGAACATTTCAGATTTAAATCCTTAAAAGCATCTTAATCACCTCAGGCATTCTGAAATTTTGACAGGAAACAATAATCAAAATAAATACAGTTTAATTTTCTTAATTTTATTAAAAGGCTATATAGACTTAGCTAACAAACTTTCTGATAGAAAAGAATGTGGTAATTTGCTCCGTCCTTTTTTCTTTTTCTTTTTCTTTTTTTTTTTTTTTTTTGTGTGTGTGTGTGCCCTAGGAATTGTACCCAGGGCACTTTACCACCAAGCTAAGTCCCCAGCTCTTTTTTATTTTTTATTTTGAGACCAGATCTTACTAAGTTGATGAGGCTGGCCTTGAACTTGTGATCCTCCTGCCTCAGTCTCCCAACTCTGGGATTACAGGCATGTGCCACCATGCCTGGCTTCCATCTTATATTCTTAGCTTATTATTAGTATACAGTTTTTGTAGTGAAATTGGCAAGGAGAGATCTTTAACTTCTTAGAAAGATACCATCTCATATTCTTTGTCAGGAAGAGAAATTTTGTTAGCCACTATGATTTTTTTCTTTTTTTACAGACTTCATTTTGATTCATTGTATACATATGGGGTACAAATTTTCATTTCTATGGTTGTGCATGATGTACATTCATATCATTATTGTGAATCATACATGTATATAGGGTAAGGATGTCTGTCTCATTCCACCATTTTTCATACCCCCACTCCCTCCCCCTCTTATTTCCCTCTTCATAACCTAAAGTTCCTCCATTCTTCTCTCACCCCCCATCCTGATTTCTTTTCCTTTGATTATAGTGGCACTTCTCATTAAGACTCATTTTTAAAATGCATTTATACAAAATATGAATAGTTCCTGTTTATGAAGTACTAATGAGGCTTTGTGTTGAGAGCTCTCTGCCTTAGCTATGTTCATAATAATTTCATAGGGTTGGTTAGTTGGTTGTATTGTCCCAACTACACACACACACACACACACACACACACTAAAAGAGTTCCAGAGATGGTAATGAGTCCTGAGGAAGAGCCTGAGGGTTCTTTACACTTCATACTGCCTTTCTAGGTAGAAGCAGCCTTTCTA
Organism: Glaucomys volans; assembly: GCA_020662805.1. Lineage (NCBI taxonomy): Eukaryota > Metazoa > Chordata > Mammalia > Rodentia > Sciuridae > Glaucomys > Glaucomys volans. The sequence continues at coordinate 51,598 of JAJEJO010002286.1, read as the reverse complement.
GTCAGTATTATTATTTAAGTTAGTTGTTTGAAATGTAGTCTGAGTTTTTTAAATGAGTAAAATTGGATCTGTTCAAAATTCTGGAAAATATTTTGTTTTGCTTTGCCATATTACCATCAACCTTCCATATCCATGTATCCATGGATTGTTAAAATGAGGGGCTGTGCAACTCAGTGAGACTGTGTCTCTAAATAAAATACAAAATAGGGCTATAGGGCTGAGGATGTGGCTCAGTGATCGAGTGCCCCTGAGTTCAATCCCCAGTACCAAAAAAAAAAAAAAGAAGAAGAAGAAGAAGAAGAAGAAGAAGAAATAAAAAATAAATTATAAATTCACAGATTCAGCCAACTGCAAATGAAAAATATTCTTTAAAGTGTCTAGTGAATGTGTAAAGCCTTTTTTTTTCTTGTCCTCATTCCCTAAACAATATAGGGTAACGATTTACATAGCATTTACAGTGTATTATTTATTATAGGAAATCTAGAGATGATTTAAAGTAAGGTACATGGGAGAGTATGTGTTGGTTACATACAAGCACTACTCTGCCTTACGCAAGAGACTTGAGCATCTGCAGATTTTGCCATCCACAGTGGTCCTGGAACCAATCTCCTGTGGGTACTGAGGGATGACTATATTTTGTTACAGTGTTCTAGACATGTTTGTCTAGAACAAAATGATGACCAAAATTCTACCATCATTCTGGTTAGTGAAATTTCTTAGTTACTGGTAAGATCAGATAAAAATTTCCTACCTTTGTCTGATAATTTGGGATCCTTAAATTACTCTGCAGAGACTGCCTCTGACCCAAGAGCTGTGTCACAGCATCCTGTTGCCTGTGCAGCCAACAAGACTGATTAATACAGACATAGCAAACCTACCCCAGAGTTATCCCATCACTGGGAACTTCACAGAGGCTTTCCTTTTAATTTCAATCCTTAAATTCCATTTAAATTATTTCCAGCCATTTAAGCTATGGCCTAGTTCTACTTGTCTAGCCCCATTTTCTTGTTTTACAGATAATCCTTATAAGGGGCTTTACTCTGAACCGACCTACTTACCTGCCATTGGCCTCAACAAATAATTCTTTCTCTTGACCTGAGCCAGGGAGCCCCCATTATTAGCATTGAAGTATCCTGGGGTATGTGCCTTATCAGAATGCCTGAGTTTTTATTTTAGTTTGCATTCACATTTAAAGCAAATGAAGATAGGGATGAGGAGCTTATAAGGTCAAATGTTGCAAAAGCAAGCTCCAACCTCAGCTAGATGATAAAGCTATTAAAAAATGAACACCTAATTACAACCCACATCTAAATGAGTTAGTAGCATCAAAACTTTTTATTTTAAAATAGCTCATGAAAATAATGCATTTGGACATATCAAATGGGCATCCTCCCTGAATCTGCTGAAAAATCTCTTGACCCATCCCAGCAAATTAAATAACCTGAGCTGCCATCCACTTGGTTATCAAGTGCCTATTTTAACAACCCTGCGAACAAGATAGACAAAAGCTGTGGTCCCCAGAAGTGTCCACTGTGTGAGAAGACTATTCCATTCTCCACCCTCATCCCACACACACCTGGATTCATTCTATAGGAAGGAGTTCATCTTGGCCTGAGGACCACCTGACACTGGACCTTAGAGGCTCCTCTTGCCCAAGCTAGAAACAACCAAAGCAAGGAAAAAGGGTAAGTGCTGAGCTCCCCAAGGTGACTTCAGCTAACAGCAAACACCGTCAAGCCCAAAGATTTATAGCTATGTCGATGTAACAGTAAGTTGAAAATCTCTTAGGTTATATGCCCTCTGGCCCCAGCAAACCGTGATGCCTCACGGCTAGAAGGCTAGAATTTATTTTCTTGAGATGAGACCAAGCAGAATGGAGAGAAGCAAAACTTAACAGTGTTTCACTTTATCTCCCTGTGCTTTATTTTTATTACCTTTCCCTTTTCCCTGTTCTCGGAGACATTCATGCATAAACATCCACTGTGTTTCACCCAGGAAATGGACATGAAAGTAATTCTGAAGCATTGCTTTCCTGCTGGAAAAATATTCTTCTGGTGCAAAAGATTGTATAAATTTTGGTAACCATGCTGGTAGACCAGGGCTAACATAATGAACCCTGCAAACTCTCTTACTCAGGGCTTGACAAGCAGTAAGCACCACTGTAAAACTGTCAGACTTGCTCGTATGTGACTCTCACAGCAGCTGAATGAGTCACAGGTCACCAAAGGGACTAAATGTTCCACAGAAGTACAGTCTTAGGAGGACAGCCCCTGCCTGACTCAGCCAGCAGTGCCATGGTATACAAATGTGCCAAATTGGCCTGCCACGGTTCATTCAAGGAAGACACAGCCCTGTGGGTCTTTCTCTACCTCCCATTGCTGTCAGTGCATGGGGGATTGGGATTTGGAGAATCCTGTAAAAATTATTTAATCCATATGTAGGAAGAATAGAAAGTTGCATTAGATGGGTTCATCATAATGCCTGCCTTGACTTGAATGAGAACATCCTCATGGTCAAGAACAGCAAAGGGTCTGCTTACCTGCTTGCCAGCTAACAGGTTTCCTAGATTCTGGTAGAATACGTGACAGACACAGACATTGTTTCTCAGGCCCAGCTGGCAGCCTGAGTTTCATAACTGCATAAGGTCATTTCATTCACCCTGTCCCTCATCGGGAATGATGCAGAGGTTGGCACAGGTAGATGCTGCATACACAGGAGTATGTGCCAAAGCGAAGAAAATGGGAGCTTAGGAAATCCCTGTCTCATAGGGGGCTGCTGGCAAACTGCCTCAGGGCAAGACATTATCTTCATTGTTTTGTGCCGGAAATAAATCCATCCCCTGACCTGGGACAATATACCTGCCTTCTAAGACTGTTTGCTATACAAACATCATTGAAAAGACAACATGGAACAGCTATCCACACTTCTTGCCCAGAAGACATGTAGAAATAGTAAATGCATGAATAATTGTCTCCCAACACCCACAGCCCCTGCTAACAGGATGGGACCATGCAGGGCCCAAAAACCCATTTTTCCCAGCTGGACCAGTGACTGGGATCTGATGCGAGGTCCATCCCTTCTGAGGTCCATCCATTCTGAGGTTGATAGTGGTGCTAAGACAAAGCAGGCCAACCAGATTGTCTTGCTAATTTAGGTTGGGAAATGGGGACAGGAAGCCAAAGGGTTGCATGAGGAAGGATATAAAAATTGTAAGTAGTCAGGACATGCTGAAGTGACAATAAAGCAGAAACTACGAGAAAAAACTAGAAGTTACTAGTGGGAAAAACTATGCAGGACTGGATTAAAGAGGAAGCCGGCTGTGATGAGAGAGGAGCTGAACCTCATCACTGAGCGAAACACTACAGTGAAGTCCTTATGGCTCCTTTCTTTCCTGAGGCTTCCTGACTTTCCATCCCCATCTGCCACCCCAGCAAACATGAACCTCCCTATAATGACATGCACAAGCCCTTACTGGAGGCAAGGACTGTGCCTCAGTGAGCAAGTTCTAGAGATTTAGACCTAAAACTATGCAGAAGTTGATAATTACCTATTAACTACCACAGAGAATAAGCCCAAAGAGGCTAAAGAGAAATGCCTGGGCATTAAGTCATTTTATTCTCCTTCCTGAAAAATAGGAATAATGGTGAAGATGACGATCTCAGCAGATGCAGAGGTTTATGTTACTTTTAAACCCACCACAGGAAGAATTCTGCCTCTGCCATTGTCTCTCATTAGAAACAGAGTGGTCTCCACAGCACCAGCAACACCATCCACATCCATAAATAAGTAAGAACAAGGATGTGGTCAAAGGAAGCCTGTTGTACTTGCACAGACTGGTGAGGCCTTGGTGGAAAGCAAGGTGTAAGTGAATAGGGGCAAGTGTCAAGTACCTGCTGTGTCTTCCCACTCTGTGGGCCTTGCTGTGCCCTAGTGGGTCTCTGTCCCAGGCAGCTAATCCTTTGGTGAGTGAAAACCCAGGGCCTTATCATTTCCAGTAACAGATACCACAGCAGACCCAACCCACTTGGCAGAAGAGTCTCCCCCGCCCCCCATCCCTGGTACTTAGAATCAATGAAAACTTAAGGGCATAAATCACCACTGTATTAGCTCACTTGCTGGGGAGTCAGTGCTTTGCCCAAGATCATGGTCACAAAACGCTTGATAGAGGACTTGAACTCAGGTCTTTGAGCAACAGACAAGCTTTGCCACAGTGCCCAAAGCTGTGCTGCTGCTGTGGACCCACTGTCACCCTCTGGTGAGTCAGGCATCAGCTAAGTTAGTCAGAAATGAAGGCCTTCACTTCATAGGTTGTGTTTACCCTCAAACCTGTTCTACCCATAGGCACTCATCTGCCAGCGAAGTGGGAAAGGAATGACTTAAATAAGCAGATGAAGGATTTCGTTAGTGAGCTCCTGTTTTTCTAATTCCATCTGGGGACAATTTTGAGTTAGGAGGCAGGGGGTAGGGAAGCAGGGATATTTGTCAGAGCCTGCTATGCAGCTGGTCCTTTACCAAAATAGAAGTACAGGATGAAATTTCTAGCTCTTTAAAGATGACAACACTGATTAATAATCCCTAGGAGCCGGTGATTGCTTCATGGTCCTGAAGCAGGAAACCTGCTGGGTTTTAAAAAAAGACAGTGAAGGGAGCATTTTGTCTTGTAAATTGAGTTCTCTGGTGACCTGTTAATGTCAGAGATAATCTCTACAAAAGTGAAGATAAGCTTCATTGCACCCAAGGAAATACAGATTTAGGGCTTCTTCAGTCTGGAAAGAGGCACTGTTTACACACTCCAAGTTAGAAGGGACGGTGCTAAACCCAGTCCTGGCAGTTACTCCAGAGGTGGCAGGCACCAGCAGATTCTTACTCCTCTGCTTCTTCCCTCCCTCCCCCTTCTTCTACATTTACTTCTGTTCTTTTCTAGAGAGATTGATTCTTTAAATCCTAGATCCACCGCATACTGTGAAGTCTTGGAAAGCTTATTAACCTCCATGCATGCCTGTTGCCTCACCTTTAAAACAAACAGATGGCATGTATCATGTAGAGTTATGAGGACTGCATGAGTTGATGTGTCAAGGACCTAGAATCTGGTACTAGTGGATTTTGCCTGGGAACATTTCTTTACTATTCCTCCTTTCCTTCCTTGAGGAGGGAACTCCACTGCTTGGCCTTGGTCCATCCCCTCACCTGCTGGGAAATGGCTTAGTTTGGTTAGCATTGCAGTGAACAAAATTGGCATGCTTGTCTGAGCTCCTTTGTTTCCCTCTTGGGGAGCAGTTGCCTCTGCTTTACAGAATGGGCAGGCTGTCTAAATCCATGTCCAAGATTAAGAAGAGCAACATTGCCCTTAGTCTTACCCATCAGAGTTCCTGATGTCTGAGTGAAGATCAGAGTGAGCTCCAATCCCTGTGTCTCCCTTGGTCTCTCACCTTTGACACTGCAAGTGGGCTCAACAAGATCCCCCAAAGGGGTCCCAGACTCGATGGGGCTATTCTGGGACTCCGTGGCTGGGTTCTGGTTCCCAGAAGCCAGCCAGAAGAGTGCATTTTTCCTACTGACTGGTAGCATATTTCTTTTGCAAGACTGGGTCAGATCCACAGTCCCACTAATTTGGATTGATTCTCACCCTTATCAGACACAAAGCAATTCCAGGGCTCAATTTGAGCTCTGTTAGGCTTGTGTCACCAAAGTGCCACCTCAAATGTATGGCACTCAAGGAGTGAGACAGAAGGTATCCTTTACCCTGTGCAACCTATAGCGCTGGCATCTAGGGCTGCCGCCCCTTCCCCAGCACTGATATCTCAAATGCATATGTGCCTATGTCCTCTGAGGCCTCACGAGGCCATTGCTCCACCACCAGTGAGCCCCATCTGTGTGTGTTATCTCCTGCTTTCAGTCTTCAGGACCTCACACCTTCACAGGATGATCTAAAAGGTAAACTTGATGAATAATCAGAGTTTCTGCAGCACTACTCACTACTGATGGTGTATGGAAGGCAGGGGTACAGCTCACAGGGGAAGAGAGCACATCCTAGGAGTGTAGTGAGTACGGTCCAAGGAGTTCAAGGGACGATATGGTTGGAAGATAGTCCGTTTCAGAACCTTGCATATAACACGTCTAGAGAATGAATTATCATTCACATTTTCCTGCATACTCCAGAAAAGACTTGCATACATGGTCATAAACAATGGAGCCCAATAATCAGCTCTAATAGAGTTGGTGGAGACCAGTATTCACAGGCAACACCCTGGTGATATGGTCTCAGGAGCAATGATGTAACAAGCATTAAATAAATAGAATTAGGCAACAGCAGAGGCAAGAAGGTCTGTGGTGTCCCAGTGTTGCTTCTAAAAAGCCATGCATCATGAATAATAACAGTGTTGATACCTCCCTGTCCTCCCTATGGGGGATATGAAATTGGCTATGGATGTTGGGTAGGACAATAAAGAACATGAATAAATGGTTCCTGGACATGAAGAAGTGGTGCCTGGATAGGATGAGAAGTCTTCACATGTACTGATTAGATCAAAAACATGTAAGGATTTCATCCTTACTCATTTGTTCTAAACCTTCATTGATAAATCACAATATCTCATGCAGGCCCATGAGTTTTATAATGGTTTTGAACTAAAATGGCTTCTATAGTCAACAACCAACAGAATATTTTCCCAGGACCTTGCACACCCCAGAGAAAGCGGGAGGAAAGCAGGTACCCACAGAAATAAGCCATCTCCCCATCTCAGCAGTAACACAGGTGCTGTTTTGGTCATAATCTGGGGCTCCTTTGTCTTATTCTTTTATTTGGAAGATAAGGGTAGAGAGGTGCTATTTAACTAGGTTCCTCAGAATCTCCAGTAGTCAACATTCAATAAATGTTATATATTGTTATTTTCCACGCTCTTTGGATATATTTTATTTTCGTTTTTTTTTTTTTCATTTCCCAAAGCCTCCTTTTCTTTAACTTTACAATTTCTGTGAGATATGAGAAAGTTCTGTTTGTTTTTTATAATGATTCCAGAGATCTAGACAATCTTAACAACGTGCATGTGTACAGACACACACACACACATACACACACACACACCTTTCCTTCTTAACATTCTTCAGTAGTTGGACTGAATGAAAATTCCACTGCTTTCCAACCACTGGCAGCACTTCCCTTGAGGCTGATGGGTCACAGGAGAATGGTGAGCCCAAGCTCCAGATCTCAGTTCTTAGGTCCCAGGGAAAGAAAATTTAAAGTCAGACACAAAAAGCCAAGAGAATTTCATTACAAAGTAAAAGTAAAGTAAGGCTCAAGTGAAGAACACTCTCAAGAGCGGGTCCTCTCTGAGCAGGAGAACAACAAAGGAAACACAGTGTGACGTCCAAATTTATTACTGCTTGATGTTTACCAGGAGACCTGTGTTTCCCCTTCTGTTATCTTTGCCAATCAGATGTGTATCTCTTCCTTTATGACAGGCAGGGAAGATTTTTACCCTAGTTGGTCCTCTCTACAAATGTCATGGTGGCCATCCCATTCAGTGGCGCTTCATCTACAGTCAATTCTATGTTAATGCAGGTGCTGGGGTCAATGACCAGACAAATTTCATCTTTGTGCACCTGGACTGCTAATGAAACTTCCCTTCTGAAATACACTGAGAAACCTATAACCATAAATCCTAACTTTACAAAGACCTCAGTAGACCCTGTCGGTAGTGAGCCCATTGATCTTTCCTTCTTGATCTATTTCCCAGTTGGCTTCTTTTGTTTTCTCCTGTTTGTTATCAGGATTATTAGTCCACCTGTTATTCTGCAAGTTACTTGATTGCTCATTAAAGGCAATTTCAAAGAAACTCTGTGACCCTGTTACATTATTGGTCACATTTCATTGTTCATTACAAACAACTACCAAATAGATAGACTGAACCTGGGCCCTTAATTAAAAGGAAAAAGCACAAAAGGAGAGTATTCATGAGTTTAAAAAAAGCAGATTCAGGGGTGAAGGACTTTAGGACTTGATCAAGAAGGCCAAAGGGTATAGGAAGGAAGTACTCAATATAGCAAGCTGGAAGTAAGTTAAATGTTCCACAGTAGGACAATGATAAAGCAAAGGAAACCAACCAAAGAACAATATGGAACTCTTTGGAGTCATGTCTGAAAGACAGAAGGAGTCATGGAATATGGTTTATGCAAAATGAAACAGTGAGGAGAGAGTAGAAGAGGTAAGTTATAAATGCATATTCTATGTGTCAGGTCGGATTTGTGTGGCTGCAGGGAGAGGTAGCAAGGACACCTAGCAACACACTGCGCCAGAAGTGACCAGAGGCAGACCTACTGACCTTGACGTCCACCTTGGTCCACCTTTTCCTGGGCAGGACCCCCTAGCCCCTTCCCCCATATAAAGACCCTGAGCAGCCAAAGCCACTTGTGATTTCACCCTGACTTTCACCCCGGGGAGCTATTTCGCCCAGGAGTACAAACTCTAATAAATCCTAATTCAACTACTTTTGTCTGACTCTGATGGTCCCTAACCCGCTCTGACAAGCTTATATCTTTCACCACCTCCCACCTGCAAGCTTACTCTGTGGTCATAACTGTGTGACCGAAGATGGGCATATCAGAGATGAGCTAACATATTAGAGGTCCTGCATTATAATATTTGCTGTTGCTTTTCTCAAGCTGAAAATGATGTAATTATGTTACTTTTTATTTTTTTCACAGGAGGCATAGTCATGCCTTTCCAGCCATCTTCAGCCCAGGGATCTTAGCTTCTGCTGCCTGCATCACACTAAATAGTCCTGGCTTCTGTTCACCCTTGTTGGTTGTCTCTCAAGGTATGCTCTGAGAAAGAGGCCAAGGAATCTGCATTCTAAACAGGTTCCTGGGAGATTCTTTAAGCATACAACATTTTGGAGAAATATTGCTCAATGTTTGTACCAAACTCATTAAGAAAACTGAAAGACTCCCTTGGAAATTAAGGGCAACTTCCTGATAACTGTTTTTCTGCATCCCCTGTTTCCTGATACCGAGTGTATCAGACTCATGTCAGTCTCTGGTTCCCTGAGCCATCAGGCCAGGGCGAGGGCACCCCCTCAGCCTCTGCGTTCATCTAGCTAAATCTGCGTGTGCATATTCCCTGCCTTGCTTCTCACTCTGCCTTCTCTTACAAAAGCTTGCTCTGTCCCTGAGCCCCCAATGGTGACTTGAGACAGAAATCTCTAGCTCCCTCAAAGCTGGCTTTGAATAAACCTCTTTTCCTGCCGACCTGACTCAGGAGTGTTTAGTGTAGCAGCCATTCCCTCTGGGAACAAAATCACACCAGATTTCTCTAATATTTATTATTTCTTGAAGCAAAATTAATCTACTAAAATTATGCCTTGTGTGTGTTGTGTTTTAAAGACTCTGTGATATAATTTTATTTATTCTCAAAGATAGGTTTGTCCATAAATTTTCATTTATAATTTGCTAATGTTTTTGTTTGGAAAACTACCTGAGAGCCAGCTCTCCTGTCACAGGATTCCCATTTTGTTTCCCTCCACTTTGAGGGCTGATTGACCTTTCTGGACATAGTCTACTTTGCTTCTTCTTTTTTTTTTTTTTTTTTTTTTTTTTAATTGTGGTTCATTGTACACAAATGGAGTACAACTATTGTTTTTCTGGTTGTACACAAAATAGAATCATGCAATTTGCCTATTCATATATGTACATAGGGTAATGATGTTTGTCTCATTCTATTATCTTTCCTTTCCTGCCCGCTCCCCACCCCTCATTTTCCTCTATACAATCCATCCTTTCTCCATTCTTCCCTTACCTCCCCCCTGCCCCCGCTATGTGTCATCAACCACTTATCAGAGAAATCATTCGGCCTTTGGTTTTTTGGGATTGGCTTATTTCACTTAACACTCCCACCCTCCTAAAGGCAGAAACCGAGAGCTCATGCTTTCACCCAATCTCAATTGCATTTTGCCTTTTTTAAAGAAATCTGAGACATGAATTTCCTTAATCTTTCCTGGAAACATGAAAGCAAACAAATACGTTTTCTAATACACTTATTTTCTTCCCAGGGATTCACAGATAGCACAAACCTCTTTCTTATTGCTCTTTCTTGGGAGGGTCTTTACCCACTGGGCAGTCTCTAATGCTAGGTAGGTGGAGCCAAAAGCAGTTGGGTAGAGGAAGGACAGTACAGAGCGATAACTTAAGGGTAGAAAGCAGAGACATGCTTTAAAGAAAGTCCATAGGTCACAAGAGGGGGGGGGGGGGTGGATAGAGAACTTTATCAAAGCAGGCAAGAACAAAAGACATTCTTTGCCAGCTCTAACACCTATCTGTCTGGGGAGGAAGGAAACTGAGCCATACTGCTCTCAGCTCCAGAAACATTCAAAGTCAAATTGGTGGGAAGGCGGGTTTTATTGAAAGCCACTTTGGGAGAAGATGGAAAAAACTTATTGTTTCAATAGTTCCAGCTCCATAAACTCTGGGAGGAAGAGAGGTACAAAACACAAAACTCCACAGGTTTCAAACAGGTTTTCACTTCCATGAATTTAACAGATTTTAACTGCTCCCAAGTCCTGGAGGCCTTCCTTATAATGCCAAAGGGAATAAGGACTTCCTGGGGCTTGCATCTTCATCTTCCATTTCCAGAGGGGGAGGGCGTCCAAGTTCAGTCTTAAAAAAAACCTCTGAAAGGTCAATATCAACCTCTCTCTGAACTTCTGTATTCTCCATCTTCTGACAGTCTCCTTCTGCTACTCTGTGCTACATGCTTGAAATCCTTCCTGTGGTCACAGGTGATAGGGGATAGAAAGAGATGTGAGTGGTGGGACCATGTGATTAAGAAAATAATTCTATGAACTGGGCCCACTGTGCTGATCCCCACATGCTTTCACTGTTAAAAAGGATTCTACCTGCAGCGCTGCCTGACTTAAGTCCACAGATATGTTACATTTCTCGGGAAACCACCTGCTATCTACAGGAGAAATGTAGACCCAAAAGAATTTTGATGAGGAACACAAATTACCCTGAAGTGTGGGGACTTTCACAGGTCAGATCCTGGAACTTGGGGTGATAAAGATAATTCCTCCTAACCATAAAATCTGTAAGAACACGTTCCAATTAGAACTGATCAACATGGGCAAAGTGACCTAAAGTTGTTATGGCAGTGGGAACTTGAAAGTCTGAGGTCATCAGACTGCTGCCAGTCAAAAGTCAAGAGGTGGACCTGGGTGGGACTCTCTGGAAACTTTCCCGGGACCCCAATAAGAAGAGTGAAGGAGAGGCATGCAGTCCCTCTTCTCTCCGAGAGGAACCACTCTCTCCCTTAAGTGTCTCCTTTTCTCCTTTCCTATCCTTTCAATAAACTCATGCCTGTTACTCTGGAGTGACTTGTCTGCAGTCTTTCTGACTTGATTGCAAGAATCAGGGTTTGAAGTGGGGAGGGTCTCTGGACTGCCTCAGTTTCTCAGAAGGCCCTGTAGCACAGGGACTGGACTTTTCAGACCCCCACACTTGCTCTGGCTCGGCAGGCTCTGCAACACCTGTCCAAGGTGACAAGGAGCATCCAGGAGCTCCAAGGGGATCTAGTCACTATCGTGTGGTGTTGTCAGGAGGTCCCAGTGCCCACTGTGCCTAGGTTCTGCTGAAGTTCAACTCCAAACACACTCATACAAACTTCTATCTGCTCCTAGGCCTGTAAATAAATATACTGAGGTTTTTTCTTTTTTTTTTTTTTTTTTTAATTTTTTTTTTTCTTGGTAATATTTTAAAATTTTTGCCCAGGATAAAACAATCGTCCAGATTCTCACAGAATCCATGAATAATATTTAAATCTACTTTCCAAAACAGCAGGAATTCCATTTAAATGCTTCACTAAATGCAAGCCCCAAATTTATTTTCAAGTCTTTAAAAATAAATGAGGAAAACTCCCAGGAGATTATCTCTTATGCAGCAGAAGAGAAATATCTTTGAGGGTGAAGTTGCTCAGGCAGCTGAGAAGGCCAGTTCTATGGGTCCAGAAGTCCTGGAGCCCCTTGAAAGGATGTGTGTAGTTACCCAGTATGGGATGCAGTTGATGGTGAGGACTCGAGCAGTTGTACCAAGGCTAGGCCAATAGTGGGCATTCCTCAAACCTATTATCTCCACCTTTTGAAGGCAAAAATCACTTCCAGTAGGCTGTGAACTCTTCCTTTAAAGACATGCAAATCCCTTAATCCATTGTCGGAGAGGACAAGTCCATTGACCTGGAAGCCCCTGCAAATTTCCTTCCCTCTTTTTCTGTCTTTCCAATTAAAACCATGGTTAGTTTTCAGCACCAAATCTATTTTTTTTTATTTACTTTAAAAATCTAAAAGACTAGCTCCTCCCCCTATCTTTCTAAACAATCCATTACTAAAGTCATTAGGTAGGGGAGAGTAAGGAAGGACTGGGCACCAGGATGAGGGGAGCCATATGGCCCAAAGTTGGTGTCAGCATCAGGGCAGGGTGAGGAGGTGTCCCCACAGAGGGACAGCTCAGCATGGTCTGTTCAACTCTTACAGAGTGGGGTATGGGGACCCAAACAAGTGTGGACTGTGTCCCCACAAAGGACAACCCACCACAGGAGTGCATCCATGTAGGAGGCAGCCCAGTACAGAGAACTAGAGCCCATGACAGGTGAGTACCAGGGAGCATGCGATAGTGACCAAGGCGGAAGACTGGTACAATGTGGGAGACTTGAAAAAAATAAATCAAAAACACTTTGATAATATGAAACAGGAATTTTTCACTGTCAGTGCCAGGAATTACAAATGTGGAGAGGGAGAAAATTAGGATGAGTTGATGTTGGGTTGCAACTCAATCAGTGTGAGTTCCTGATTTTCAGTACCTATCCACTGAGATGCTAGCAGTGGTAAAATCAGATCTTGGTGTATAAAAACCATAAAAACCATCTTCTACTCAAAGGAACCAGGGTTTATAGGAGACATGGATGAGTCCAATGCTCAGACAAGATAAGTAAAAATGAGCCTGAAACATCTTGAGCTAGAAAAGGAAGTGACCAAAGAATGAGGGCAACTTGTGGAGACCCAGAAGCTGGCTGGAAGGGACTCCCACTGGCTAAACTGGGAATGGTTTATAAATTAAATGGAACAATGATAATGAAAGATTATAACCCACTAAACAAAAAAGGAAACTATGAATCCATTCAGCTATAAATTAATAAGTGGGTAGGTAGGAGATTGATAAATGGGAGATTTACATCCTTTCAAAGGATTACTCCAATAGCACTTATTAATTGCAGAGGTATAAAGTGTAATTTTACAGTGGGACCACCCCACAGACCTCACCTGACTACGATGGTCAAAGTGAACAGACATCATCACCAAGGACATGGATTGAAACCTTCTGCCACCTGATGGAGGCCATCTAGAACTTTGCTGTATTTCTGCTGAAGATGCCTAACCTCTTCCTCGGTGGAGAAGCATCAGAAAACACAAACCAAGGAACACTCCGCAAGGCATCTGGCCTGTAACAGTCAATGATTCAAGATCAAGAAAGTCAAAGAAACACTGAAACAGCTCTAGACTAAAAGAGACCTTGGAGATGTGACAAATGCAATACCTGATTCAGAGTTGGAGCCTTTGGTTATTAAAGCCATGGTGGGAACAATAGGACGATTGAAAGCTGTGGGTTAAAGGGGTAGCAATGATATCAATTAACTGCCTAACCTTGATAGTTGCATTGTGGTTCTGTAGGTGAATGTCCTTGTTTGTAGGAAATGCATGCTAAAATATTTAAGGGTGGTGGGAATCAGCTGGTATTGCGACAAGTGGATCCAGAAAACCCGTTATTTATAATATATTTGTAATTTTTCTATAAGTATGTGATTGTTTCCAATCAAAAAATGAATGTAAAATGCATTTGGTTTATTCTCATCTTACATAGTCATTTTGAACTGGGCCATATTGAAAACTCAGAGGATAAATGTTACATGCTGGCATATTCATGACTGGTGTAAAATTAGATTGATAGGGAAAAGACATTGTAACCACCGTTTCTTATAATCACACTTTGTTGTTCCTTCCGCACCGAACAACAAAGGTTGGGTGCCCACCCTAAGACCAGCCAGGGGGGCACGGGGTCAAACAGGAGGGTGAGTGTCGACGGCTGAAAAACGCACACCAGCCGGGAGTCTGTCCAGAAAGAATCTTGGTTTAATGGAGGAGGAGAGCAGATATATAAGGGGGCGAGTGAGCGGGAAAGAAACAAAGAAGAGGAGAGGAGATACCTGCAGGGCCAATCACCTTAAAGGTAAACAGCCCATGCAGCACACATCAAAGCCTGCAGGACAAAGGTCAGAGCTGCTCACGTTCACAGAGGTCGAATGGGCCAATCCTAGGCCACCACCTAGGTGGTACCACTGGTGAGGGGGGCTTATGCCCCGAGGGTGGTGTTGTTGCGGTCGCCATCTTAAGGTGTGTCCCTTCCACACTTTTCCAAGAGTGTTAGCTAAAATACAATATTTATATCACTGGAAAAGGAACACCTAGTTAGGCACTGAGGCACACCTGTAATCCTAGCAACTTGGGAGGCTGAGGCAGGAGGATTGAGCAAGTTGGAGGCTAGCCTCAGCAACTTAGACCCTATCTCAAAATTAAAACAAAATTAAAACAAAACAAAACAAAACAAAAAACAAACAGGCCAAGGATGTAGCTCAGTGGTAAAGTGCCCTGAGTTAAATGCCCAGTAACATAAACATACACACACACCTCAAAGAGAAATCTGAGGGATACATTTTCATCCAGTCCTCTAGCATGTGCTTATTTTCCCTTCCATAGTGTATGAGCCTCTCCTAACTAGCTTCTGGTCCTCCCTTCTGATTCCCCCAAATCCTGCAATTGGCAACTAAAAAGGTGGCTTTGAATGAAGGGCTGTCGATGTCCTTGCCTGCTGGCACTGAACACAGGCCTATGCTGCATGTTCTCTTGAAGGGAGAAACTTTATGAACTTTATGTTCAGACACAGCTAGTTAAGATGTCAAGAATTTGTTTAATACAGTTGCTGCCTCAGCATTCATTTTTAGACCTGACATAAGTTATTTGAAACCAGTGGTACTCTGCCTCCTTTGGCCTAGTTAACATTCCTCTCCCTGTCTGGAGGTTTGTGATGTAGCCTGCAGGGGATTTCAGCCATGTCCCACGTGAATGAGGGAAAGGTTAACTTCTGGAGGATGGTGGTGCCAGCAACAAATCAATTAATTACCCATAAACTTATCTAATCAATAAACACACCAGAGCCAATATTCTTTTCAAATGGGAGTGGGCATGACAGACTGGGCCATACCAGATCTGGCCTCTAACATGGAGTGGCCCACCTCTGCCTTATTTATAGTCACACAGGTAACGGGGCCTGGATGAGGAGGGGCTTCTTCTGTGAGGAACAGGATGGGTGGAGTTTGGGAAGCCATTTGCTCAGGGAACCAGCATATCATCAGACGGTGAACCACTCCCACACAGGGCCACTTACTTCCCAGGCTATCTGGAACAGTCTGTCATGGCTGCCAGTTCCTGAGAGTCAGGTGTCTGCATCCCATGGCTCAACCAAATCAGATTCTGCTAGGTATGGACGACCCTCCACAGTAGCCCAGGCACTTCCCATCTCACTAACCCAAAGCCCAGCACACCCCACAGCTGCTGACCATGACAAACCTAATGGTCAACACCAGAGTCATATAAATGAATTCTTCTCATTATACGAGTTTTCTTTAAATTAGCCAATCTGCAAGCCCCAGCCCTATCCTAAGGGAGAAAGCCCCTGGGGCCTAAATGCAGGCAGAGTCTCACCGCCCTTGTGAGCTGCGTGCTGTCTCTGGCTCCCTGTCAGCCCTTGCAGACTTGTGAGTGATGAAATTCTTTTTGTCATTTTACATATTTTGTTGTGCTGCCGCCTCTGTGTGTCTCCAGGCTGACACATGGGAACCTAATCCTCCTCCCTGGAGCTCTCCTGGAGGGTCGAAGAAACTGAACGCAGATCAGACAAGAACCAGAGGCATGTCTGCCTGTGTAAACAAGTTTACTGGGGGTGAAGCTGGGTGCCAGAGCATTTGCCTAGCATGCACGAGGCCCTGGGTCTAATCCCCAGCACTGGCACGTGCCCGTGAAGACACACACACACACAACGTTCCCTGTGAGAGGGACATGTGGTTCCATGCCAACACTGAGGCAGTGCCACAACCAAACTCTCAGGTCCAGCGGGTCCGGCGAGGGGTGAAGGGGATTGGAAAATAAAGATTCACAGACACTGATCTTAAAGATCAAACTGGGGTCAGGCAGAGCCCTGCTCTCTGATGAAGATGCAGATTTAGAGTTATGCCAGCAATCTTTATTTATATATGTCTCATTATCAGGCTAAAGACTATGTAAGCATTATTCTTTGTATTCAGGAAAGTTACAGAAACTAGGACATCCTATGTAGCTTTTCTGTAGTTGCAATCCACAGTTGCAGAGTGCAATGCTAGGAGCTTTGTGTAGCTCTCAAGAAAGTTCATTGTTTAAAGTTACTGTAAAGTGGGCAGGCTCGGGAGAAGTGGAGCTGGTGAAACATTGTGGTTTGTCTAGCATAAGAGTTCCTTATTCCTAGGAACTATGTGCCTGAGATCAAGGTCAGAGCTGATAGGACTCCTGCACAGAGCCTTTTCATGCAGGGCATTGCCACAGCGGCTAAGCATCATGTGCCCTTGCATAGAGACATTCCCAGGAACCAGGCATGCCACAGCCATGAGGTCATCAGAGACTCCCAATTTCAAGCAGTGCTCTCCCATCCTGTCACTGATCTCCGGAAGGCAGTAAGCTGCCTGCCTGCATAAGGAAGGGTTGGTACAAGGCACACTGAAAACATCCAGGACTTCCTCTAGAGCCCCATCAGGGCAGGGCAAGCATTTATAGCTCTCTCCCCAAAGAGACCTCAAGACCAAAATTAGAGGAAGATCTCCCCAGATGGTAGATATGGTGTTACAGAACATGATGGTGGTGGTTATGGCTAACCCTGAGGAAAAGGGTGGAAATGAAGACATCATTGCTCTGTGTTGAGACTTAATCTGAGCTAATCTGTGCTCTCCAGGGGTAAACACTCATCCAGAGAGGTCACAGTGTGGTGGGAAAAACTCTTAACTTTGGAACTGGTCCAAGGTTCAAATCTGGTTTGGTTTTTGTTTCTTTGCCTGGTTTTTGAGTTTTTTCCTGATTCCCTACATTTGGCACACTGCTTGATCTTTCTTCAGCTGCAGGAGGCACTGCTTGTTGCCTCCAATACCCAGCCCCCCTCTTATTAAACCTCAGTTTGTTCAGGTGGTGCCACAATTAGCCTTCCTGCCTCTGGGCTCCCTACATGAAGAAGCCAACACCTTTCTTGCAAAAGCCACTGAGTCATATTGCCATTGATTACTGTGAGACAGTCATAACGGATACTTCTTCACCATTAATGTGGGGTTACACAGGGCTACGTCAAGGACTGATGAAAGCTTAGGTCAATGACACAAAGTGTCATGGTAGAAGAGAGTTCAAAATGGGTTTCTTTCTCTTTTCCTCCCTCGTCCCACTCCCGCTTTCTCTGGCTTCGTGTTTGCTGAAGCATGGGGACCTAAGTCATCATCCTCAGGTGTAGCTGCTAATACCTTCAGGTGTTGCCAGTGCACAGGGGACTCCAAGTGCTATAGTGTCAGGGGATGTGGGCATTGCCTTTTGTGGTGAGGGATGGAGAGAAGCCAGAAGTCCTTTGAAGGATCCAGGAGTATCCTGAAAAACCCATTGGACCTACCAAGCTCCCTATAAATTCAGGACAACAGGGAAGACGGGGCGATCAGGCTCCTCAACAGCCTGAAGAGGCCTGAGCTTACACAGAGTTTTGGCCAATTAGGATCAAAGGTGTGAGGGGCTGGGGTTGTGGCTCTGTGGTAGAGCACCTGCCTAGCATGTGTGAGGCACTGGGTTCGATCCTCAGATCTGCAGCATTGCATGTAAATAAAATGAATAAAATAAAGGTCTATCAACATCTAAAAACTATATATTTAAAAAAATGTGAGATTTTCCTACTAAGGAAAATTATGTCTTGCAAATAAACTCAGCTGGGGCAGAAGATGTGGCTCAGTGGGAGAGCACTTGCCCAGCATGTGTGAGGGCCTGGGTTTTGGATCCCCAGCACCTTGCATGAACGTGTGCACACACACCCCTCAGCTGTCGTCAGTATTATTCTGTCTCTGCAACTGTAAGGCAAATCTGTCCTTTTTATTAATGAGCCAATGAGCTTCAGCTCATTGAAGTCCAGACTTGCACTAGGTATAATAAAACAAGTCTCACAATTTTATAAAAATATAAGTTTCATGCTGGTTATTTACACGCTTTGGTCAAGTGAGAATAGTGATATTTAACTTATATTCATGAGCTGTGAGGTCTTTTGGGGGCAGGATCCATCTCAATTCTAATTTCAGGTTTAGTTTACTGATGGTGGATCTCACATTTAATTTCTGAAGTATCTTTGGAAGATCACATTCCTGAAGCCTCACTGACCAGTGAATAGGGGCTCATACCTTTTCCCTCCACTCCCAAGGACAGTACATCTCTTTGTCAGGTAGTCTCTGGTCAGTGCCACAGGGATCATGTGACACAACAGAAATGCCTGTCATTATTCTCATCAATCAGTTCTTGCAATTGGGCAGACTAAGGCAGCTGCCCCCATAATCATCCTGAAATACATTCTTCAAAAATGACCCAAAAGAAACTCAAAGCAAAATACCTTTAATCAGTTAAGATTATTTTGTTCTAAGTGATAGAAAACTAAGCTCAAGCTGATGATAAGCAGGGAATTGATGAGCTCAGATAGCTGAAAGTCAGGCATGGCTGGATTCAGGGCTTAAGGGTGTCTCTAGAATTCAGTTTCTCTTCAATTTTTGACTGTCTTCTTTCTCGGGCTCCTTCAGATGGTTCCTGGCAGCTACCTGTTCTCTCAGGTTTGCAAAGCATTCATGGCACCTACATCCCCACACTCTCCTAGGTTTGAGACTAGAACAAGAAATTCTTCAGTTGTCTCCCCCAACTCCAGACATTCTGACCACTTTGGTCATGTCTATTGCTCCCCCAGCCACTGTGTCCAAAAGGAGATATTGCTGTAATTGAGTAATTGCATACCAAGTCATGTGTTTGAGCCCACAGTTGACCACTGGAGCCTTCCATGGAATCCTATACACTGGTACTGTGGAAGGGGTGAATCCCAGTGAAAACGGGCTACTATACAAAAAGGGGTGCTAGGAAGGCAAATAATGAAATATCCACCCTTACACAGTCACAAGAACCTGTTGATCTCTTCTGACACAAATTTATTCTTACCAAGATACAATTTTTGAAAACTCTATGAATTTTTTTTGTGGGAAGAGAGGGGTGTATCAGGGATTGAACCCAGGGATGCTTAATCACTGAGCCACATCCCCAGCCCATTTCTGTATTTTATTTAGAGACAGAGTTTTGATGAGTTGCTTAGGGCCTCACTAAGTTGCTGAGGCTGTCTTTGAACTCATGATCCTCCTGCCTCAGCCTCCCTAGCTGCTGGGATTACAGGCATGTGCCACCATGCCCTGCTGAAAATCTATGATTTTTAATAAGCTCAGCTCAATATTACAAAGTAATTATTTCCTATTGTCAGTTGCTCAATGTTTATGTTCAATTTTAGTTGAAGCACTGACATATACTTGAACTGGTAAACTGTGCTCTTTGTTTTTCCATACATTCAATAATTCTGTGATGTGTCTTATCTCTTAGGAAGTATGACCTGATCAGTAGTCCAACAAATTTAATCTCTTGGAACTCTTTAAAATCCCAGAAATCTCTATGGCCAAGAAAGCAACTCAGCAGATCACTTAAAATTTTCATGTCCTTGCCTCTGATACTCTCAATCAATTTAGTCTCTACACTTCAATGTTTTCTATAAACCTCTCGAACCTCACACCAAGAAATGGACAGGCTCTATGTGGCTGTGAATGCCAAATAAAAATGTAAACAATTTTCTAAAATCCTTGGCCTCACTCCAGCCACTGTTGAATATTGTCTTTAGCGATTCATGAGTTCAGGCATACCCTGAGCATTGCTGACCCCAGGTTTCCCTACCTGGAGGCCCTCCCTTTTTTGAACAAGAAAAGACACTCCACTCCTTGGAAGTGGAGCTCAAAACATTCCCTTTTTTTCTTTCTTATACTTGCTATTATAAGAATATCATATTTAGGGGACTAGTGTTGTGGCTCAGCAGTGAAGTGCTCACCTAGCACATGTGAGACACTGGGCTTGATCCTCAGCACCACATAAGAAGAAATAAAGGTATTGTGTCCAACTACAACTGAAAAACATTAAAAAATAATATCATATTTTGTTCTTTTTAGATTTTATTTAGCATTTAGTATTTAATAAAGTTATGGTCATCGCAATGTCAAAGTTGGGAATTACTCTATAAGAGGCCAAGCTACTACCGTTTCAGAAAACCTACATTCTCTGCCTATAATGCCTGTCATTTTCTGGCTTCCTGTCTTTGGTATCTGCAATGATTTTAGTCAATTACTATAGGACAGTAGTTACTTAGTGATGCTTCAAGTCCTTAGAAATAGATTCAGCTGAGTGCCCAATATTTCTCTAATGATTCACAATTGAATATGCATCATTAAATCTTCTCTACAGCACTTTGCCTTTACTGAAATAAGCACAAGCAGTCTTTAGTTTTTCTCAACACCAGTTTCAAGGGGCATCTGGGAGGCACATTTCTGTTAGAACTGATGTGTTACTTGCTAATGGTTCAACACTGATTTGTAAGTAACAGTCTTCTCCCACTCTAATCCAGTCCATTTTCATTCCCTATGGAATGGGAAAATCAGGTAAAAATCTGAAATCAGAATGTGAGTGCTAGAAGCAACTTTAGAAATTATGAAAAATACTTTGAGATTTGGACTCTTATATTTTAGAGAGTATGGTCATACATTTGTTCATACATGCATGTTAAAACATACACAGAGTTGGGCGTGGTGGTGCACGCCTGTAATCCCAGCCACTGGAGAGGCTGAGGCAGGAGGATCCCGAGTGCAAAGCCAACCTCAGCAAAAGCAAGGTGCTAAGCAACTCAGTGAAACCCTGTTTCTAAATGAAATACAAAATAGGGCTGGGGATATGGCCCAGTGGTGAAGTGCCCCTGAGTTCAATTCCCAGTACACACCCCCCACCCCCAAACACACACACAAAAACATACACAGAACCCTTTGGATCCCAGAAAAATAATTCCATTTTCTTGGGCTTAGAGGACAAAGTGACATTCTCAAGACCATTGCAAAGTTGGTAAAGTTAGAGATGAAGTCTGAAGGACTGGGGTTCCTTAGTACCCCACAGTTCATCACCAAAGAGTTTGATGCTGTTGCTTATTTATATGGAGTAAGGGGTTGGGGAATGCTTTAAAAAAATTAAATGGGCCAAATAGTCATAAAAATTATTCCTGATTAAAATACTCTTCATTATTGTCAATTCCCACACAAATTCTTTGTTTAGGCTCCAGGATTATTGGTTGGAATATCCATGAATGAACTGTGATAACCATGAACATTGATTACCAGGTGAAAATGTTAACCTTGTGAAAGATGCAGGATTTCATGAGCTCCATGTAAGTGATGTTAGAGAATTGCACAAAATCATACCTGCTGAGACTTTGATAAATGAGGGAGTGTTGGAGTCTGACCAATTAATTGTGGAGAGGACAGAAGGGCATGGAGTTGATAAGCTAGGGACCTCCAAAGAACACTTAGATGTGAAGAGGTTTAAGAGAATTTCTTGAGGAGGCCAATGGAGTCCTGACACATTTTCGTTAAATGATCCTCTTTATGTTCATGTGAAAATCGAGTATCAAGTGGAAATATGGGTTTTGCTGTAGTACAGTTCTATTGGAAAGTTACCAAGATCTGCGTGGTTTTTAATTTCACTAAATCCCATCAAATCTATTTTTGTTTTCATCATTTCTGTGATATTTTTGTTCTGATTTTAAGTGGATTCACTTGAACTATGTTTTCTTTTACCCATTATCCCTAGATAATGAATATGTCCAATTTTCATTCTAACCTTCAAAAGCAGGCACTTATTTCATGTGTTGATCCTTAATTATGTCTGTCTGATTTCAAATCACAAAGTTCCTTGAGGATTGTCATTTCACAAATCCCCTCCAGGATTTCAGTCAGGTTCATAGACATGTCAATGGTGACCCCTGGGGAATAGAATTGTTGTGCTACAAATTGAGTAAATTTTGATTAACCAGGAAGAACTTTTCTGAAACTCCATCTGCAGTGTAACTTAATACTATTTTGAAAAATGAGAATGTCATTGAAACCAAAGGGCATGGACATGAAATGGATGAATTCTGGGTTATTTATTGAATGCCTCTTTCAGATAGAATTTTATAAAGTCTTATGTGGTTTGAATAATTTGTGACTGTACATACTTTCTGTTTCTGGATATTTTAATCATTAATGATTCTGCAGCATAAAACACCATCTAAGACATTTTTATGCTGTTTGTTAATCTAAGAACAGATTATGAAACTAACCTTTATTACTAGACTATTGGGGTCTGTCCAGCAGAAGGGAGTCACTGTTCATGTGAACTGAAGAATAATAAGCAATTTCTCACTGGGACTTTACATGGGCAATCGGGCTCAGGGACTGGTGTCCAGGCCCCTCTCTTGCTCACTTAGCCTTTCAACATCTGTTATTTTGTCCCAACATTTTAAGGTTGAGTGCCAGTGGTAACAGGCCTGTTGGTAAGGTGACCATATAACTTATCCAAATTGTGGCACTTTTGAGATGAGTTTTTCTAATATACACTGACAATAGCTGTAAACAGGATTATTCCAGTAAACACAGAAATGTGCCCACTGAACCTACAGATGATTTCCTGTTCTACAGTCAGGGATCCCAACCCCCATTATTTATACATATATAACACCCAGTGCACACTCAGTCTCCTCCACCTGATACCCAGGTGGGTCCACCATAGTGGTGCACACTGCCCCAGAGGGCAGATTCTCCAGCAGCCCACGGCACATAGGAGGAAATGCACTATGCTATTAGAGGGCCACACAGGGTCCTGCTGCTCTGGAGACTCACCTGTACTTCCTCTCCAAGATGTCAAGGCTGAATGGCATTCCAAGGATGAAAGTGGGTTAAAGCCCATCTAACAACAGAATGCTAAGAGCTGTGAATGTGCGATGCAGAGATAGATGGTAAAGTGTGGAGCTGAAATGCAGTTGTCTTCGTGTGTTCTGCTCTTTCATTAATGGTAAAAACCATGTCATTAACGTTGACAAGTCATGAAGCTCTTTGAGTCCACTTTCTCCATATGTAAAATGCTAATAACCTCTACCTAATGGGGTCGCTATAAAGCCAAACACTGATTATTGGCCCCAACATCCAATCTCCCCTTCTTCCTTTGAGTAATATAATTCGCCAAGTTTTAATTGACACAGATTCCCTAAACTAGCCATGACATTTACCAGCTTCTTTAATTAGCCCCAGTGAAGGTGACGCACACGACTTCCCTGTCATGTCTTCAGAAAGCCTTAGACCCCACCACTCCCTCCCTCTTTCTCCCTTTCTACCAGCTAGAAAATGGCAACATGCACTTCTGTACTAACATTTGAGAGAAAAAACAGCATTCATCTTACTTAAGCCACAGTACTTGGGGACCTCATAATAACAGCCATAAATCATACAAGCAGCAATAGTGATTTGAAAACCCAGTGGATACAGAGTCAGAAGATGCATGTTGTAGTCCTGCTCTGTTGGCTGCATGTCCATGAGCAACTCTGAACTTCACTTTTCTCATCTGGAAATGTAAGTAGGGATAATACTTGAGAGGTAGGACACCATTAAGTACTGTACGATTCTTTGTGAATCTGGATTCATCTCTGATTGATTCATTCTTTTGGCAAACATTTAAGGAGCCAGGTACTATGCAAGGCTTGGAGTTACCTAACATTGCAAGATTTTGAAAATGTTAAACCCTCATGCGGACAAAGTAAATATATATGTAGTTGATGAGAGGACAGTAAACAGAAGACTAGCTGATGCTTGGGACATGGTCAGAAAAGGATTTTAATGCCTCTGTTGAGACTGAATTACAAAAGGAGTCAATTTTCAAAATCTGAGAGGAGAGAATTCTAGACTGAGGAAACACCTCGGACAAAAACTATCTCATGTGAAAATATTTAATAAAGACTTCAAGTAGAAGAGGAATGATTAGGGAAGAGGAAGAGGGTGGATGAGTTAGTAATAAACATTAACTGTCAAAACCAATGAAAGTCAATATTCACTAAGTGACTAATAGGACAAATATAATCAAATTGTAGAACTTCCTATTTACCTTGCATAATAAATCAATGTGCTTAATTGCTGCATATTCAAAAATAAAAGTAGAAAAATTCTTATGAGTAAAGAAGAATTCTTTCAAGGAACAGAACAAAAGCTAGTATGACTGGAGCAGGGTGAAGAGGTGATGGCTGGTGGGAGATCAGAGGCAGGAGGGGCCAGAGGGTTTGTCCATGTAGCTCATGGAATTGACCCCAAGTTCAATAAGAAGTCATTAATGGGCTTTAAAGAGATGATACAGATATCACCTGATATGGGGTTTCTCATATGCAAATGTTATATCTAATGGCAGGCAGTACACATGGAAACATAACCTATTTTATAAGTCAGAGATTAATTTAAAATAGAAAGTTCTAGCTACCATTTGTTTGAGAACATGAGAAACTATTACTAAGACCTATGTTTAAATCCAAAGCAGACACCATTGCTAAGTCCTTTATTCTTTTTAAGATTTTTTTTCTGATTTCATGATATTTATACACTAATGGGAGAGCCAATGATAGATATCTATGTATATATGTGTACACAGTCATGCAAACAGATAGTGCCAAGTGATATGAAGAAAAACAAAACAAAGGAAGAATATAATGGAAAGGGGTGCACTTTGGTCAAGACCCTCTTTGGGGAGGCAACATCTGAGCAAAGTTCTCAGTGAATTGAGTGAACCACGTGGATAATGAAAGGGAAAAAATAGTCCTTTATTCTTAAAGAGATCAGTAGCTTGGAATTTGGCAGGAACATCTGGCTTTGAATGGCAGTTCCTCCTCCACTAGTTACAGGTGCTGAGATGGGAACTTCTGGACTCCTCCAACCTAGCCTGTTCAAAATTCTCTTATACTTCACCCAAGCCCACCTTCCCCAGAGTCCACACTAACTGCTCCCTTCTCTGAATTCCTGCTGTGCTGACACTGCCATGCCCCCAGCCCATTTTAGCTTTTATTTTAATACTTTATATGCCTCTGACTTGTTTTCTCTCCTCAATTAAGAACCCCTTGAGAGAAGGCACCACTTACCATGCTTCACCTGTTTTCCAAGGCCCTTTCATCTGTAGAAGGTGTTGAAGAAGTGTGTTTCGACTGAGTCAACTATGAGCAAAAATGAGTAAGAGCATTCAGCTGAGCACCCTGACTCTGTGATCCTCCTCATTGACTGTATGTTCTCCATACACAGTAGGATCCTTTGTTTACTCTTCTCCTCCCTGCTGTGTCCCAGGATGCTACATCAGTTAGCCATGTCCTTGCTGGTTCCCAACACCCTGCCCACACCTTAACAGTCCATTCGTAAAACTCTGCTCCACTTATGCAGTTTGGATCTGCCATCCCCCAACCCCAGGACATGGATCCATTCCATAAATGCTGTGTTGGGCGGTATACTATATCAGACAGATCTGAATGTATCCAAGTCTAGATTAGGACTTGGACTCTTTGCCCTGGGAGAATAGACTCCACCATTCCCGTGGTAAACTTTTCATTTTATTATAATTTGGTGAACAAATTCAGATGAAACTGTTCATTGTCTTGAACTAAGCAAGTTGTTCATAGGGAATTATAAACTTAAAACTTAGCATACATGAGCCACTGCTGACAGTTAGATGTTTTTAACAAGAGTGAAATAAAATGTCACTTCAAGGAAGACACTAAAAATACTTTTTAAAGTGTATATTGTGCATGAGGGTTTTTTCCCCCCTACTGTGTTGTCAGGCTGTAGGTGTTAAAAACCCTTCAGAAGATTTGGTCTGTCATGTTTAGATGGTGGGTGGCAACAGAAATTCTAAGTGGGGGGAAAATTCAAAGTCATTCCATTGTCTCTTAAGTATAAATTATAGAATGTTGGCTCCAAAAAGAAACAATTTTTGACTAACAAAGTCAACTGGCAGCTTCCAAAGTAGGATGGGTTACCTTTAGATTAGCATCCCAAGCCATCACTCAGGCTACCACCTTGATCACTTGTAACTGACTTCTATGAAGACAGGATATTCTTAAGTACAATGTTGGAAATAACCAAGGAAGTTCACTGAATTTGGATTTCTATAGAAAAATCACAAAATATTTTTCGTTAACAGCATTGATCTATCCAAAGAAAAATGTTTTATTGATAAAGATCAAAAAGAAAGCTAGAGGAAGAGATCAATTGCCCTGGGAAGTTCTATTCCACAGATGCCAGTTTAGTAAACACCTTTTTTCTGTTTGCTGATTTGACAACTTTGAACTCCTGGGTTCCTCCTGAGCACCTAGTTGCTCTATGTCGTGAGCATCCCTTGCCCACTGCACTAGTCACACAAGCCACTCTTCCCTACCATCTTCCCAGCTTCCTGTTGAGGTGGTGTTCAGGGTCCCATGGCTTAGCTTGAGGCTGAACTAAATGACCCCTTTCCAAGGCAAGTACAATTCACAGACCATAAATGCTTAGGTGCTCCTCACTCTGAGGAGCCAGCCTTGTGGTCAGCCAGATGGAGCTGCATTCACTCCATGTTCAAAGTCTCTGCAGAGCAAGTGAGAAGCAACCACATGTTGGTCATGGATCCCCTTTCTCTTCCCAGCTCGCGCTCGCTCCTGCTCTCTCTCTTTCTCTCTCTCTCTCTCTTTCTCTCTCTCATTCTGTGTGTGTGTGTGTGTGTGTGTGTGTGTGTGTGTGTGTGTTTAGTACTGGAGCTTGAACCCAGG
Organism: Glaucomys volans; assembly: GCA_020662805.1. Classification (NCBI taxonomy): domain Eukaryota; kingdom Metazoa; phylum Chordata; class Mammalia; order Rodentia; family Sciuridae; genus Glaucomys; species Glaucomys volans. The sequence goes on along the minus strand of JAJEJO010002286.1, from coordinate 24,544 downwards.
GGCACTTTACCACTGAGCCACATCCTCAGCTCTTTTTATTTTTGAGATAGAGTCTTGCCAAGTTGTTTAGGGCCTTGTTAAGTTGCTGGGTGACCTTGAACTTGCAATCCTCCTGTCTCAGGTTCCCTAGCTTCTGAGATTACAAGTATGCACCGAATACCTGGCTCCTCTTCCCAGCTTTAAAGCCAACTATATTCCTGATTTTATTCAACCCATGATTTAGGTGGATCCATCCTTGAACCAGTCGATCAAGTTACCTTCCCTCTCATTCTAGAATAGGAAGTTGGATAACAAACAAATCAACAACAACAACAACAACAAAACTATAAAAATCCAGCCACTTTCCTATTCTATGGTTTCAAACAGTGAAAAATTTCTTTGTGAAAATTCCACATCCTGAACTATCACCACTGCTACAGTCCTTGCTAGATACAGATGCAGACTGTCCTAGAGAGACTGGAAACCCGACCCGAGAAAGCAGCTGATTGCTGATGCTTTGGGAGGACTGTAGTTCATATGATTGAGCATCTGACCTGTAGAGAGGACTCTGACCCCTTGAGGCTGTAGGAATTGCATAGTTTCTAGAGATTCCTGGGAGGGAATGTTTGCATTTACTCTGTAACATAGTTGAGTATGACACCCTTTGGTGGTCAGGGTGTCTGCTTTTAAATAAAACTCATTTTGAGTCATTCTCAGTAGGAACTTGCAACACATCTTGGAAAGATTCTGGTTAAAAGTAAAGCAAAGATCAAAGAAATCAAAGTTTAGGCTTTAGGGAAACACACCTAAAGAAAAAGTTATTTTGTCATTATTGTAATTGTTGAAATCTGAGGTAGAATTTTGATTTGGATTTTTGACACCTTAGAATTCTATGTTTATAAGTAGTTACCAATGTTGCACATTTGAATCACCTGCAAAGTTTATGAAATATATTTAGGGTCCCCCACCTTGGATATTCTGATTAAATCTGATCTGGGGTCCAGGAATCTTCATAGAAACTTCTGAAGTGATTCTAAATTGCAGACTGATTCAGAAACTATTAACTTGGGCTACCTTCATCCTCTAACACAGAAGGAATCTAGGTTCCTATGTAATATCAATGTCAGGGAATTCCTCAGGTCACCCATAACACTAGTGGGCATGTCTAGGTACAACTCAGATCATATAATGCTAAAATTGGTCACTTTTCATGTCCCTGCTTGGATCTGTTCCCAGGAACAACACATATAAGTTTCTCCCTCTTTTTTTTTTTTTTTAAGTCATTTCTTTTTGCAGCTAAAGGAGTGAAGTCTCCTTGGCTCTTTTTCTGTGACAGAGTTTCTGAACACCAACAAGAATGATGAAGGGTATCAGAAATACGGTCTCCCAGAGATCATGTTTATTATCTAACCTGGAAGTTCCTGGGATATTCCTTGTAGCACCCACACCTCAGAATGGCCTGTGCTCCTGAATTCTCCAGCTTCTTAAACCCTTAGTTCTTCCTTGAACACAGACATCAATATTTCTGACTTTTCCTGGACACACCTCTGATTAGATCTATGCCATGGGAATGGCGGTCCAAGTTCTGTAGAAAGAAATGTAGTCGGCAAACACGCAAGAGGTCAGAAAAGGTGAGGGGCAAGCTGGAAAAATGACATACACAGCTGCAGGATATGTGTTCACCAGAGGTGCTTACCCAGAAAAGCAAAATAAAACCATGATTGCATGTGAAGGAGAACCTTCAGGGTGAGCTAATACATGTTCATACTGCCTTACAAACCCCAGTCCCGCGGTGTGATAGAAAGGATGTTCTACACATATGGAGGAGCAGAACTGTCAAAACAGGTCTCTAAATTCTTACCAATGGACACACACTGCTTTTATCTGCAAACTATATTAAAACAGAAAGCTTATTAGTATTGCTTTCTAACTATGTAGAAACACGCTCGAAGATACACTACACAGAGACAAGTACATGAGTGGAATTGAATAGAACAAACATGGAGATTGAGTGTTAAGGTGCTCAAGTGCAGGGAGAGTTCTAGGTACTTTAGCTAAACATTTTTAAAGAACAAATGCAAACTTGACATCTGGGGTATGTGTGTGCGCGTTTGCATGAGTGAACATGGCATTTTATTTGAATTAAGAAAAATGATGCATGGCCATTCATCAAAATCTATAGAAATTAGAAAAAGACCAAAATGCCCTTAAGGTAAGAGTCGTCTAAATAGAGAATAACAAAATCTAAGGAAGTCAGACATGGCTTCTATATCTTCATGTTTTTAAAATATAGCTTGTTCCTTCAGGTAACATAAAAAATCATGGGCTGGAGCTCAGCTTTGGCTACTTTAGAACAGCGTGTGTCTATAGTGGTGGCTCAATATGAGACAATATAATCATGCAATAGCTAAATACAATCTGTTACATGTTTCCACAGGTAGCAGGAATGCGAGCATCTGTCACACTGTCTGTTATTAATACGTGATGTACATCGAGGCGTGTAGGTACATGCGAAGGAACAGGGAAATGTCAACATTTAGGCCAGGGAAACAGATGGCATGTTCGTTTAAACATGTTTTCTTGTCAGCTTGAGTAGAACAAATGGTCTTGCTATTCTTTAATTTGTAAAGTATATATTTTTAAAGTGAGACTGTCTACCACATAAAGAAAAAACTTAATAGCAGTACGGTGTTTCTTAAAAACAATTTATCTTTCATACAATCCTTTCTGAGCCAAATAACCAATTTTATTGGGAAATCGAAAAATGACAGAGGATTATTTTTAAAGCAATTTTTCTTCTCATGCCCTCGTAACCTTCAAGGAAGTCCGGCTTATGATGACACATACAGAGAACAACGAAGTTGTCATTGTCTGTATTTATTTTTTGAAGAGGACCATCTAATCAGACATTAGACAATGCTCTTATGACCCTTATTCTCAGGCGAATATGATTATTTGATCTTCATACTTTAGGAAATATGATTTAAACCTACCTTCTGCTTATTTTTCACTTGGTATGTCTATTATGTTTCCTCTTAAATATTTTATTAAAAACATTTGACTTAATGTAAAACTAGAAAAATAAATTGGCAAGCTAGAAGCAACAATTTGAGGTAAAAATCTATTCAGGGAACATAAATTTCAGATACATGGTTGTTTCTCCTCAGCTAGGATATATTTTCTTGATCTCTGCAGCCACCTGTCTTAGAGAAATCCAGAGAGACCCAGACATGACTCAGAACAGGGGCTGCAGAAAGCAGTCTCCTAGGCTCTGTAATATTCAATTCCACTGCCAGGCGACCAGTGTCCATCATGGCAGTTGGGGCCTGAGAAGAATTCAGAACTGTGTAGTCTCCTCTTAATCTTTAATTCTCGACATCTGAGGGACAATTGCCCTCTGAGCCATTTGTGTGCTTGCTCATAAACATCTAGTGACTTGTTACTGCTGCCAGACTATACCTTAGCCCTAAGAGTGGCCTTAGGGATCCTCCTCAATTTGAACATATTTTTTTTTTCTGTTGTTATCTCCCTCCACTGTTCTTGGAGTGTGCCAATCATGTATTTTACCAAATGGAAAATCCACCATATTTTCTCTTTCCAGTATCTCCATATCTTTGCCCAGGTGATTTCTTCTGTGTGGGAAAAATCTCCCACATCCTATTAAAATTCTGCCTGGTTGTTTATTTTGGCTTAATCTATATTTCTTCCACTAAAGTTTTTTCTGATTCTTCCAATTGGAAACACTCTCTAACTCCCAAGACTTATGATGACCTTTAGTGGCAGTTGAATTGGCAGGTACACACACCTGCTGCCTCCCTAGACCAGCTCTCCTTAAGGGTAATTACCACACATCTACTGTTCTGACAGCCCCACCCAATAACACAGGCCTGGCACAGACAAGCTGCTCCAGAAATCTTGGTTCAATCTGCTGCTCCTGGATGTCAGTTTTGGAACATTGAGAGGGAGTTCTCGATGTATGCAGGGGAGAGGATGACCTTGGGATGCTGTCATTGTCAATATTATATGTCACACAAGCTCACCTGCAGAGGTAGTACTGTGTCTCCACTGCACCACCTTGAATCAACCTTAAGTGTGGCTTTTTTTTCTTAAGTTCTTCCCTGCAGCCATTTGTTCTCTGGACATGGACAATTTAGGAGACATGCTGGCCTTCTTGTTCTGATTCTCCTTGCAGGATTAAAATTCATGCAGCACAAACTAACTTTATCAGCTGCAGCCACATTCCCTGCTTGGGTCCTTTAAAACATTTCAAGTTGGACACTCCTCTTTGGCATAGGGAATGTAACCCTCCTGCACCATCTCCTGAGACTAGACCCCTCCAGTGGATTTTCCATCTGGTGTACCACCAACAACTCCTTTCCATAGACACCCACCCATGATATTTTGCCAAAGCTGTGGTTTCTGGCAAATGAACCTCTTTGATTCTTTCTCATGAGGGTCAATTTTTCTGAGCTTTGAAAACCTTGAAGAGAGTAAATGGAGCTAGAGGTATTTTTTTCAGGAAAAGTCAACCAGTTGAAATTAATAATGTCCCTTCACTCTTATCTTTAATAACTTTTGTTCATTCATACAATAATGAATATATTGAACACCTGTATACCTGACATTTTTCTCAACATGTGGGATACTGTGGAGAGTCAGATCCTTCCCCTGTGGATAGGCAAAGAGGATGAAGATAATGAGCAAGAAACCTGGTAGATGATTAAACGATACCATCTGCTATGGGTAAAGGAATAGAATAAGAATTTGGGGCAACAGGAATTCTGAGGCAGAATATGTAGGTTGTTGGGGTTCAAATCACATTTGAGCAAAGTTGAGGGAGGTAAAAAGTGAGCCCAGCAGTAAATGGGGAGGAAGAATAATGCAGACAGAGAGGAGAAGGCAAAGTTGCTGGGCAGAAGAAAGTCTTGTGACTGGGGAGCCACCAGAGAAGAGCAGAGCAACAGGGCAGAATGACTGGGAATAGGGCCTTAGAAACTCTGTAAATACTTTGGGATTTTTTGTCTTTTTTTTTTTTTTAAATAAGAGTAAAACATTTTCCTTTTCTACGGAAGAGGTGATGTTTTGAGGTGGTGCCCTGAATGGATTCGTGAAATCTTCACTCCCTAGAGTGCTATGCAGAACACACCTGCCCATCAGAAGGCACAGGTGCTTTGGGTGGCCCTAGGTAACACACTAAGGAGAGAAAATGAAAGTCATTAGAGTGGGGACAGATTTGGGATCTAAACAAAACATTTATTAAGCACCACCGTGTACATACAGACCTATTCAACAATAGCAGTCTGAACACCAGCAGGACCTTGGATATTATGATAGAAGAAGGCCAATTGCAGAATGGCTACCTAAGTGCCTAGGATAAAAGGATGGAGATCACAGAGATCAGTGCTTTTGGCTCGTATATCTAATGCCAGGAGTTCTGTCTAGGAAGTAAAAATAGAAAACAGAAGAAAACAAATTCATGGCTGCAATTCTACAGGCACCACGGAAAGCCAGTTGGATGGAAGTCATGACTCCCATGTCAGGGTGCAGACAAATACATTGGCAAGGGTGAAGGTGGAGTGTGTAAATCAGAAGTTATGGCTATTTATAGAAATTCATGAACCTGTCAGTGGGGTGATGTAGAGGAAGGACATCAAAATGAAGAAAAAGGGAGAGGGAAACACAGATGATAGCTAACCCTGCCTAGTTCTATCAATTTTTAAAGAACATTTGCTTATAATTTGGCATATCATTCTGGATAAACTTAACTTCAGAGGGAGGTATGATGCCCTTATTTTTGCAAGTTGCCTGAAAGCTGTCGTCTCATATCTAACTGGATTGGAAGAATTTTAAGGAGGAAAAGGGGTGGGAGATGCTACAAAGCTAGTCTTCTTCCTTCCTGCAGCAAGCAGCACAGGGCACCGCCCTCAATCATATTTCTAGCACCCGTGTAGGAGAACTGTGAGGAGGTGAAGTATGTCCTGTAGCTCTGAGGCCTCCTGTCCTCCTTCGTATCTTCCACCCCTTGTCTTATTCACAGCCTCAGGGAACTGCTCCCTCTACCTTCTACCTTCTGCCCATTCTAATGGAACCCTGAAGGTGGGAGGATCAGCAACAACAAAATTTGCTACATCAAGGGAGATTTAGATTGAAACCAAAGACAAGGGGGCCATTTGTAATCTAGGCAAGAGCAGTTTTCATGGAACATGGTGTCAGGCTGAATTTGGGTTGAGGACTGAATGAGAGGTAAGGAACTGAAGTGTAAGAAATCCACCTGTGGGAAGGGAAATTATGGGGAGGCTTGTTAATTTTAAGACAGAAGAGCCTTGAGCTTGTTTAAATGTTAGTGGAAAGGAGCCATTTGCAAGGCACAGGTTGACATGGGAGAGAGGGAATAATCAATAGCATGAGGTCCAAAAAATCCCAGATGGGATTTTTAATACAAGCTGACAAATGACTTAGGCCTGAACTTTTGGCCTGTTGCTGAGGTCCAGTAAACAAGTCTAGGGAAATGTTTCTAGCTGCCCCCATCACATTCAGAGCTTAAGCACCACCTTTAAATAGGATCCTAAGCACTGGAGCCATTAAAGAAATCTAAGAAATGACAGGTTGGCTGCATCCAAAGTTATGTGGTGGAGAAGGACTCCCTGTGCTCTAATATGTGTGTAACATTTTCTTAATGTCCTCTGAGGTCTGTGACTAATATTATGATAAACTACTCCAACCATTTCTGAAAGTTATTTCCACATTAACATTATCCAATTGATTTTGATTATCCTGGGAACTTTTTCCCCCTCTAAAGATCTATTGCATTTGCTTTGCCTTTAATTATTTTAGAAATAAGTGTCATCTCAAAGTAAGACATTTACAGAGGTAAACGTTAACTTGACCCAGACTCAGAACTCTGTGATTCCAAGAGGGCTCATCTCTGATCAACAAGAACGAGAAACAAACGGATATACTGCAGGTTGGTGATGGAAAGCAGAATATTCTCAGCAACCAGGTAAAGATTCTATAATGAACACTGACCAACAACATAAGGAGAAACTGAGAATTTTCTCTAAATAAGGAGCCTCACAAAGAAAGCAGCAAAAGCACACTTGACACACAGATGGACACCAGAGAATGGCAACACAAGACTCCCAGACCAGCCCAGAAGAGGCACAAATCCCTAGCCATGGTGGACTAAACATTCTTGGGAATTTCTTAGTGATATGTATTAGACACATTAGACCATCCTGCCAGATGGTGAGGACAGCTATGGATCTAACACTGCAGTGTGTCATATCTGGTTCTCATTGCACTGTGAATCTGGCATTTCCAAGGCTGCTTTCTCTAAGAACTTGCTTTAGCTACTGTTGGTAATAACGACAATAGTGAAATTGAATGCACTCAAGCTTATTGTTTCAGGCAGCATTCTGTCACTTATATAGAATCTGCCTTATTTCCAAAAGTGCTACAAGTTAAACTAGACATTGATTTCCATTTTTCAAGAGAAGTCTTTCTACTAAGGCTCAGTGAAGCATGTATAATTCTTTCCAGAGCACTACGTTTTTATGTCTACAAATAATGTTAAAGCTGGGCCATGCTGCTTTATGGGTTCAACATGAAAAAGGAAAAGGAAATCATACTGTATTAAAGCAGGTGTAGTTCAGTGGTAGAGAGCCCGCTGAGCATGTGTGAAGTCCTGGGTTCCACCTTAGCACCTCCCCCCACCCAAAATTCATAAAGTGGATAGATATGTCAGAAAATTTGTTTGATTAGATTCTGTGCTGACTCTTATCACAACATTCTTTTCTAATTCTAATTTTCTTAAGGCATTCTGCCAGTTGGTTAGATAAAATATTCCTCTTTTGCTTAGGAAAGTGAAATATTACATGTGTGAACAATTGCTTTGGTTTGCACTTTGGAGGTCTCTGATAATTTTATCTAAGTGCTTTGTCTATAGCTGTGTCAGAACAAGAAGCTGGCTAGATTTGTGGGAGCTGTCATGCCAGACCCACTGAATTCACTTAGGTGCCATTGTATTTAGCTTGAATTGTAGAAATGGCCAGACCTGAAGTCCACTGGAAACACTTTGGGTGAGAGGCAGCCCAGAGTGCTTGAGTGGACCGCAATCTGATTCCAAGAAAGGCTGACACCAGGTGCTAGAGCCAGTCCTTCTACCTCTGTTGGCACTGGCCAGGGCTTTTTTTAGAGAAGTATTTAAAATTTGGCTGTGTTTAGACATTTGGGGAAAGACAATCAACAAATAAATGTTTTGATTTAGGTTCTTCAGAAGCTGACCTGATAAGATCTATGTTTTCTATCGAAGTTAAACCATAATGTAACACAGGCATGATTACTGTAACTTAAGTTTCACGTGTATAATGGAGACATCTTAAGTTAGGGAACCATGTGGTCAGATCGGTGCCATCTTCAATTATGGAATCCTGTGATTGGAATAGAGCCATTTTAAAATTAGGGAATCATATGACCAAAGTGGCACCATTTTTAGTGACCTAACAAGTATCCAGTCTCAGCTATATCCCTTTTCCATGCCTAGTCCCAATTTTACATTGGCCTATTGTGTAGATTATATCCCTGAACTCCTCCTGTCGGGAGGAAGGGGCAGTACTTCATTAGGTATAAATATTGGTGGACTGCCTGCCCAGGTGTGCGCACTCCCAGGTTCCCTTTAGGAGTGCACCTTTCTTCAGAAATACAGTTGTGCCTTACCAACCCACTTCTAAGCATGTGCTTGATTTCTTGGGGGCACCTTGTTATTTCTAATAACTCTGACACAAGGAGTTATGTACAAGGAGTTTATTTGAAGACTGCCCCTGGGAAACCTGGTTAGGGAAGCAGGAGAGTAAGAGCAACAAGAAGAAAGTGATCAAGGGTTTTGACCAGACTTTGTGGTAAATTGGAGCTCAGTCCTGCCAGGGATCTCTGGAATCCTGCTGAGCACACCTCAGAGCTAGCCCATCTTGGAGTTGACAAGGAAGCAGGGACATCGATTCATCAGATCCCCATCCATCCTTGGTTGAGGGCAGCTTCATGAGCATTAACTTGTACTTTCAGCTTGTTCAGGCAGAGAGTAGCAGGTATTGGCAATAAACTAACTTTGTACAGAGTGATGCTGGGTTTTATGGGCAGAGACCAACTAACTATATATCCTTAGAGGAATGGGAACTAGGCTCCTAAGTGGAGAATAGAAGACCTTGAGGGAATTGGCTCAACTGGAAAAGCCTAAGGAGATGGTAGTCCTCCTTCCTTCCCTTCTCCATTTCTCCCTTCTCTTTCCTCCTGCCCTATCCCCCTACCTTCCCTGCACAAAGAACAGGAAAAGGATCTTCAAACACAGAATTTGTTGAACAAAAGAACAACGGGTGACTAGTTGCCATCAGATAGGACCAAGATGGTGTCCTGTTCCACAGGTTATTATAGACAGTGAGTGTATGCTGCGTATCTCTAAAAGCCAGATTTTTGAGCATTCTTTCCATAAAGAAATGAAAAGTTGTTTGAGGGCATATGTTCAACCTGATTACAAATGTATACATTCATTGAAACATCACATGCACCCTATTAATATGCACCAGTTTTGTTTTTGCATATCAGTTAAAAACAACCTAGTTTACAAAAAGAGGAAAAAACAACAGGAAATATAAATAACTATTGAGCACTTACTCTATGCAAGGTGTTGTGTGGCAGTTGTCAAAAGATGACATGTCTTTCTCTCTTAAGATGTTTTCCATTAAATAGGTGAGACAAAACATTAAAAAAAAAATCTCAAGGAGCCCAACTTCTCTAACTATTGGAGGTAGTGGAGAGTTTAAGAAATAGTGCTAAGATTGCTGAGGGGTAGGGAGAAAGACTGCACAAAACCTTTGTAGAGGTAGCAAGTGATTGTTTAGGAAGAAGGAAGACCAGGGTGGGGTTTACAGAGCAAATTATATTAGAATTCATCCTGGAGTGATGGTCAGATTTGGATGAGAGATGGGGGCATCACTGGGGGAGGACGGATGGAGTTAGGATTTCAGGTAGATATAAGAAGTAGGTTGTTTTTTTAGAGGATTAAACACTGAAGAAGACATACAATGAAACAGGAGTAGAATCTGCCTCCAGGCAATGTTCAATGTTATACTGGCATCGGTTGGTCTTGCCCATGATGTGACTGGGAGCACTGGGTCAGGATGAGATGGAAGGATGGGCAGCCAAGATAACACATTCAAAATTAAAAGTCAGAACTCTGATGCAAACTCACTCGCCTGTGCCTGATAGGAGGGTAAGGACTATCTAGAAGCTGGCTGGGTCCAGTGGACAGGGGTTGCCGCCAGGGAGGCCTGGCAGCAGGTAGCAGAAACCCTGCCCTGAGGATGGTGGCTCAAGGTGGAAAGCTCAGTCTCACCCCGAGTGCCAGAGCCCCACGGATGGGAAAGTGGTAAAAGCAGCATGAACTGACTCCATGATGAGCTGCAACACACTGCCATGTTACAGTGTGTACATACTGCTCTCAGGAACCCGTGGCTTCACACACTGCCTCCTGCTTCCCTCAGACCTGGAGTACCTGATTGAGGGCTGACTCCCAGAGTGATTGAAATGAAAACTGACAACTCAATAAATTAATAATCCAGTAAAAAGGTGCAAAAGATTTGACCATATATCTCACAAAAGAAGCTAGATGGATATCAAGTAAGCACATGAAAAGATATTCAACATCATTTCAGAAGGAAATGCAAATTTAAATCAATAAGATACCACTGTATACCCATTACTATGACTAAATCTTTTAAATGGGCAATTTTACATCCTGGCAAGGATGTGAAGCAGCCAGAAGCCTCTTACACTGCTGGTGGGAATGCAAAAAGGTACACTCATTTTGGAAACCAATTAAATTCTTATGAATGTCACACTTGCCATATGACCCAGCAATCTGATTGCAGGTATTACCTTAGTGAAACAACTAAATATGACCCACAAAAGACCTATAAGCAATCTTAGTTGTAATTCTCCCCCCAAACTGAAAGGGACCAAAAAAGTTCATTAATTTTAAAAGGATAAACAAATTTTGGAACATCTATGTGACAGAACACTACTCAGCAATAAGAATAAAATACTGTTAGAGGGGCTGTGGCTCAGCAGGAGTGTGCTTGCTTGGCACATGTGAGGCACTGGGTTTGATCCTCGGCATCACATATAAATAAAGGTCCATCAACAACTAAAAAAATATTTTAAAAAAATGCTGTTAGATGCAACAGCATGAATGAATCATAAAATCATTATGTAAAGTAAAAGACACCAGGCACAAAATGCTACATACTATGAGTCTGTTTATATGAAATTCTAAGAAAGGAAAATTATATGAACAGAAAACCTATCACTCTTTGCCAGGGGCTGGGAGTGGGGGTTGGGTTGACTCTGCAGGGGAGGGAAGGAACTTCATAGGTGATAGAATCTTGATTACTATGGTGGTTACTCAGTTGTATAATTTTTTCAAAATCTATTCATCTGCATGTAAAATTTGTTGAATTTTTTCTACAAATTAACCATCAATAAACTTGCTTTAATAAAAGATATGAGGATGGGGTTGGTGGTAGAGGGAAAAACAGAGACAGGCCCAGGGCTGTGTGAGGGAGGCTGGGCCACTTCCTCCGTCCCCAGGGAATCTGAAGTTAAAAGGCAGGCTTCTCCCCACTGAGTGGTTGTGAAACACTGACTAGGATACTAAACACAGGGTTTCTAGCCAGTTCCTCACCTTGGGTCATTCACCAAGTGCCTGAAGGTTCACCTGGGCCAGGTGGGGAGGCCATACTGCTAACCTCAGTTCTAACTCCAGCCCTGCCCACCCACCAGTCTTTCCTCCTAGTGCAATCTCATAACAATGTGGATGAGATGACATGAGGGCAGGCTCTATCAGGTAATTTTGGGTTGACCACGGACAAAATGCAGATTGGCTTGTTTGGATTTCTCTGTAGTGATTTCTACTCTATTCATGATTCATATCACAGACTGAAAACCTGGGAAATGGAAAATGAATGGAATGGAGAGGGTCTCTCGTTAAGAGTATAAGGTCTCAGTTGCTGTCAGCCAGATTCTTCTGTCCTGAGTGGATATGTCGTTCATTTCCATCCTGTGTCTGACCTAGACCTGAATCAAGAGAGGAAAATGTAACATTCTGTGACAGGGATTGCCAACAGTGAAATATCAAGAAGAAAAAAAAGAGCCCATGTGAATGGTAACACAATTTTCTCAGAAAGCAAGCAATTTGGGAGAATTTAGAATTCCAAAAGAATGATTGGATGTAAACATGTACATGACCCTGGGCATTGCGTTTCTCATCTACACTGTAGTGCGATCTCCTGGTAACAAGTAGAGTGGTACCTTTAATGAATACAAGTTTTTCATGTATTGTAACCCTTCAGTTAGATGCCACATCTTTCCATTCATCCCAAATTCAATTCTCCTGGTTATATTAATAAGTGGCACACTATTGAAATGCAAAGAAGTTTTTCCAAATGGCTCTATACAACTGCTTTCTTCTCCAATTGGGTTAATGGAAATCTATTTGAGGTCTTTTTTTTTCTTCTTCTTCCTTGTGTACAGTTTTTCTTTTGTGAAGGAAGCCAAGAAATGTAAAATGATGCACATCGAAGATCCAAGATCACCAGAGTAGTAGCAGCGCTGACTGGTTCACTGTGTTTACACATTCAACAATTATCTCCTTTATGGATTAGGAGGGTAGGAGCATCCTTCTGTACAAGTTATTAAGTGAAACTTTCCTTAATGAAAAAGGCACATCATCACAGGTCATGGGCAGAAGCATTTTTGCCACAGAGCAAAGGAAAAGACGTGTAATTTCTCATTGCAATATAGGCTCACTTTAAATAGAAGAAATGGGGGTGGAGAGAAATTGGAACCCTTGTACACTATTGGTGAGAATGTAAAATGGTGGCCACTGTGGATGACAGTTTGATGGTTCCTCAAAAAATAAAAATGTATCTAGCATGTAATATTTTACTTCTGGATATCTGTCCAAAAGAATTGCAGATGGTTTCAGAGATATTTGCATTCCCATATCCATTGCAGCATTATTAACAATAACCAAGAGGTGGAAGAAATCTCATGTCCATAGTCAGATGAATCCATCAACACAATGTGACATGCACACAGGGGCATACTATTGCACCCTATGAAGGAAAGAAGTTCCGATGTGTGCTACAACATGGATGAGCCTTGAACATTATACTAAGTGAAATAAGCCAGTGTTGAAAAGGCAAATACTGTATGATTCCATTTGTTTGAGATATTTAAAGGGACTGAGTGGTAGGGAGGAAATGGGGGATTGTTTCATAATAGGTATAGAGTTTAAGTTTGCAAGATTGAAACAGACTGAATTTGGGGGCACACTCCCCCCTCCACCACCACCCAATTGGGAAGATACATCTGCTGGACCCAGGAGGTTCCAGCTCCTTTCAGTGTGGTAAGGAAAGATCCCAGGGGCTTCACGGAGTTAAATACCTGTGAAGGGCTGGAGGTGTGGCTCAGTGGTAGAGCACTTGCCTAGCATTTGTGAGGCACTGGGTTCGATTCTCAGCACTGCATAGAAATAAAATGTATTTTTAAAAAAAAAAACCTGTGAAATTCCTGAAGAGAGAATCTATTCCAAACCTAAGAAATTCTCTTTTATCCTAATGTAAGGGGACAAATAGATGTGAATGGTGGGAACATGAGGTTGAGAGAATAAATCTATAAAATGAGCCCACTATACTGACTCCCCACACGCTTTCTTTGCCAAAAAGCAATCCACCTGCAGCCCCACCTGACCTGAAGGAACAGAAAATGTCATATTCCTCAACTGAGGCAGCGAGTGGAGGGTCTGGCAAGTCAGTGTAGATCATGAATGATGAGGATTGAGAAGATAAGAGCTGGTTACCAAAGAAGAGACAATAGGCTGCTAACACCTCCAGGGAGCCACTTCCCAGCACAAGCCATAGCCTACCTGGGCTGCTCCTTCCTGCCCTCAGGCACATACAGGGAGGGAGAAGAAAGAGAAGGTGAGGTGGGCATTCTGGTCACAGCGAAGACATATCCCTCCTATGGGCACCCAGTTCTGGGCCCCGCTTCTCTCCACAGAAGACTGCACCTCTGTCCTTCTCTTAAATAAAACTTGCTTTCTACTCTTGCCTGTTTCTCTGGTATTTAACCTTCAACACGGTGGCAGGGGAGGGTTGATGACAAGGACCCGTTCCTGATCTCGAAGACAGTATCACTAGTGCACCATTTCCTCCTTTTTGGAATTCACTTTCCTACTACCAGAGCTTTACAGAGATGGAAATTTTGGAACAATGAAGTTTCTCCTTTCTTCCTTCAAAGTTGGCTTTGGAAAAAACTATTTCCCACCAAGTTAACTTGGATGTTTCTGGAGCAGGGGGCATTGTGGCCTAGACTCTTTCCTTCTTGGCAGGGTCTTGTGCTGCCTAATAATGGGATGAAAAAGTTCTGGAGATCTATTTCACCAAAATGTGAATATACACAGTGCTTTGAACCATCCAGTAAAAATAATTAAGATGGCATTTTTTTTTTGTATTGCATTACCACAATTAAAAAGGAAAGAAGAAAAGGAGGAATATAGGAAAGAACACATTTTGAGAGAGATGAGAGTGAAACATGAGTTACATTCACAAACAATTTTATTTGAGGTTACAGCTTTAGGGAACAGCATTCTTCCTTTATACTCTGTAATTGGGTGCAAATCCATAAAAGTCTCCTCCTACAGGTGTTGGCACACATGTTCTGATTAAAAATAACAATTCCCATTCTCTTACCTCCTCACAAAACAGTAAACCAATATATGTTAAGACTCACTGAGGTGCTGATTCCCACAGCATAGAGAAGTACTGAATTCAGAATCAGGGACTATAAAATAGTTGAAATTTACTGGCTTAAAATACAGCAATGGTTGAGAAGCATGGAAGCTGAAGAAAAGATGGAGGCTAACAATTGGCCAAAAGTAGAGGGAATTAATAAGAACAAGTTGTTTTGCCTTTTTTAAAAAAATATTCATAATTAATGGCTACTCAAGAAGAGATGAGTAGTTTAAAGAAACTGTTATCTTTGCCATTACAGCTCTAAGCACCTAAACTAGAAGGAAGCGTCCAAGATAAAATGGCGCTATCTTGTCTGAGGGTGTTAAATTTATGACAAGTTAAAACTAATGGTACGTAGAACAGGCTTGTCTCCCACAATTCCATCGTTGTATTTAAAAAAGCACTTTGTTTTGTTTCTACTTCCCATTTTTATTTGGCAGAGTTAATTTCCTTCATGGAGTCTCATGAATTTCCTGCTCACATTTGTGTAATAAAAATTTTCCAGTTATTCTAAATCTCAGCACAGTCTTTATTCATAAATTACTAGCTCAGAACCCGATAATAATCAAAGTTATGGACTTGATGTGAAATTGAGGCATCTTTCCATGCCTAGCTTGGGCCAGCTCCAAGTAGGAGGCAGAAGGGAGTTATGGTTGGTTTCTCTCTACCCCCCCAAAAGCTATCCCACTCATCTTGCCTCGGCTGTTAATTTTGGTTCATTGCACCTCTCATGTTTTCTGTTGCTAAAGTGTAACTAAAACACTTTTGTGGAGAAAAATTACTGGGATAAGGAGCAAGAAAAGACTTAGGGCCTAGAGAGGCAGCAGTAGATAAGATCCAGCATTCGGATCAGGATACTAAGGTTTGAATCCTGACTCTACCTTTTAGTTGTGTGACTTGTACATATTTTTTCCACTTGCTTAGTGTAAATGGGCATAACAAGTACTGAATCTGTCAGGGTTTAATTGGACAATCAGAACCAGTAGAAAATATAGATATTAAAAGATGTCTTAAATGGAAGTGGGCTATATAATTGTGGTGGTTGACGAAGCAATCAAAACCCACAGGTACTATGCACAGTCGGAATTTCTCCTTCTCCAAACCATTAGCTTTGTTTTTAAGATCCATCCAGATCATCTAGGACAATCTACATTACTAAGGATGACTGATTATGGACTTTAATCACATCTATAAAATACCTTTGCAGCAATACCCAGATTAACATTTTTTGTTTAAAAAAATGGACAAAAATTACATTTGCTTTTGTAAAACGTTTGAAATGTGCATTGTGGAATGGCTCGGCTGAGCTAGTATATGCAATATCTCAGCTACTTGGCATGTTTTGTGGTGCAACACTAAAAAAGTCTCTCTAGAATTTTCAAGAGTACGATACTTTGTTACAGTCACCGTGTTGAATGGATTTCTGGAACTTTAGATATTTAACTGAAATTTTGTGTCCTGTGCCCAACATCTCCCCAACCTCGTGATGACCTCTATTCCATTCTCTACTTACAAGATCAACTATTTAGATTCACATATAACTACAATCATGCAGTATTCATCTGTGTCTGACTTATTTTACTTAATGTAATATCCTCCAGATTCATCTGTATTGCAACAAATGACAGGATTTCCTTATTTTTAAAGGACAAACAGTTTCCACCTGTATATGTGCATGCATATGTTCTCTACCACCCCTCTGCTGAGGAACATTTAGGTAGATTCCAGATCTTGGTTATTGTGAACAATGCTGCAGTGCATCTGGGTTCATTCCCTTTGAGTGGATACCCAGTGGTGGGATTGCTGGTTCATCTAGTATTATTTTTAAATTTTTAAGGAACCTCTGCTGTTTTCCATCATGGTATTTTGTAGTTCCATAAGAATTTTAGAACTTTTTTTTCCTATTTTTGTGGAGTAAAAAATCCCTGAAATTCCAACAGGGATTGCATTTAATCTGTAGATGACTTTGGGTAGTACAGACATTTTAATAATATCTTTCCAATCCATGAACACGGAATGTATTAGCCCTTTGTGTCATAAAAAATATACCTGAGAATAGGTACTTTATAAAGAAAAGAGGGTTTTTTTTGTTGTTGTTTTTAATATCACAGTTTTGCAGGGTAGAAGTCCAAGATTAAATGACCCCTCTGTTCAGTCTCTGGCAAGTATCCTCTTGACTGCATTACAACATGGCAGAAAAAATGAAGAGAACTGGCCATGGGCAGAAGGGGCCAAGTTCATGTGTCATCCTCACTTTAAAACAATTCTCTCTTGCAAAAACTCACTGGGGTCCCTGGAGAATGACGCTAATCCCTGCCAAAGACAGCAAAACACCACCAAAGACCCAATCATCATCCTCTAGGCCCCACCCCTTAGAAGTTTCACCACCTCTCAGGGTTGCTGCACTGGGGACCTGGCTTCTAGTCCATACACCCTTTGGAGACATTCTCAAATCATATTCAAACAATAGCATAGGATATCTTTCCTTTTTTTCTGTATCAATTTCTTTCAAAAACTTTTTTTTTTTTAAGCTGGGGATTGAACCCAGCGATTCTTAACCACTGAGCCACATCCCCAGCCCATTTTATTTTTTGAGACAGGCTCTTGCTAGGTTGCTTAGAGCCCCACTGAATTCCTGAGGCTGGCCTTGAATTTGCATTCCTCCTGCCTCAGTCTCCTGAGCCACTGAGATTACAGGCATGTGCCAACACGCCTGGTTCAAACACATTTTACAGTATTTAGTGTACAGGTCTTGTACACTTGTTTAACTAGTTTAACTTTATTCCTATTTTTTGTAGCTGTTTTAAGTAGATTGCTAATTCTTCTGATAGTTCATTGATACCATGTAGAAAAGCTACTGATGTTTGCATATATGATTTCACATTGTGCAACTTTACTGTATTCTGGAAGTTTTTAGTGGGGTCTTTAGGCTTTTCTCTATATAAGCTTTTGTTGAACATTTTTTGTATAGTTAGAGAAATGCAAATTAAAACTACTCTGGAATTTAATCTCACTCCAATCAGAATGGCAATTGTCAATAATTCAAGTAACAATAAATGTGGATGAGGATGTGGGGAAAAAAGGTACACTCATTACTAATGGGGCTGCA
>JAJEJO010002285.1:34555-220578 GCA_020662805.1 Glaucomys volans | reverse complement strand
CATGAATTTTAGTAATTTGGAGGTTCTCTCTCCTTCTTTCCTTTAGTGTGGCTAAGGGTTGATCAATTTTGTTTATTTTTTCAAAGAACCAACTTTTTGTTTCGTCAATTTTTTGAATTGTTTCTTTTGTTTCAATTTCGTTGATTTCAGCTCTGATTTTGATTATTTCCTGTCTTCTACTACTTTTGGTGATGATCTGTTCCTCTTTTTCTAGGGCTTTGAGCTGTAATGTGAGGTCATTGATTTGTTGACTTTTCATTCTTTTATTAAATGCACTCTCTGCAATGAACTTTCCTCTTAGCACTGCTTTCATGGTGTCCCAGAGATTTCGATATGTTGTATCTTTATTCTCGTTGACCTCTAAGAATCTTTTAATTTCCCCCCTAATGTCTTCTGTTATCCATGTATCATTCAGTAGCATGTTATTTAATCTCCAGGTCTTGGAGAAGTTTCTGTTTCTAACTTTCTCGTTGATGTCTAATTTCATGCCATTGTGATCTGATAGTATACAAGGTAGCATCTCTATGTTTTTGTATTTGTTAAGAGTAGCTTTGTGGCATAACATATGGTCTATTTTAGAGAAGGACCCATGAGCTGCTGAGAAGAATGTGTATTCGCTTTTTGATGGATGGAATATTCTATATATGTCCGTTAAGTCCAAATTAGCGATTGTGTCATTGAGTCCTATAGTTTCTTTGTTCAATTTTTGTTTGGAAAATCTGTCCAACGGTGAGAGAAGAGTGTTAAAGTCTCCGAGTATTATTGTGTTTTGGTCTATTTGATTCCTGAAATTGAGAAGGATCTGATTGACGTACATGGATGCACCATTGTTTGGTGCATAAATATTTATCATTGTTATGTCTTGTTGATTTGTGCTTCCTTTAAGCAGTATGAAATGTCCTTCTTTATCCCTTCTGACTAACTTTGGTTTGAAGTCTGCTTTATCTGAAATGAGAATGGAAACCCCAGCTTTTTTACTCAGTTCATGTGCATGGTATGTTTTTTCCCAACCTTTCACCTTTAGTCTGTGGGCATGTTTTTCTATGAGATGAGTCTCTTGAAGGCAGCATATTGTTGGGTCTTTCTTTTTAATCCAGTCTGCCAGTCTATGTCTTTTGATTGATGAGTTTAGGCCATTTACATTCAGGGTTATTATTGAGATATGACTTGTATTTCCTGCCATTTTAGCTTTTTTAGGATTTTTAGCTTAACTTTGTTTCTCCTTTGATTGACTCTTTCTTTAGGGTAATTCCTCCCCATGATGACTGAGATTGTTATTTTTCATTTCTTCCTCTTCAAATATTTTGTTGAGAATGTTCTGTAGGGCAAGCTTTCTCTTTGTGAATTCTTTAAGCTTTTGTTTATCATGGAAGGATTTTATTTCATCATCAAATCTGAAGGTAAGTTTTGCTGGGTATCAGATTCTTGGCTGGCATATGTTTTCTTTCAGAGCTTGAAATATGTTGTTCCAGGCCCTTCTTGCTTTTAGGGTCTGGGCTGAGAAATCTGCTGATATCCATATCGGTTTCCCTCTGTAGGTAATCTGATGCTTTTCTCTCGCAGCCTTTAAAATTCTACCTTTGTTTTGTATATTAGGTATTTTCATTATAATGTGCCTTGGTGTGGATCTGTTGTACTTCTGTGCATTTGGTGTCCTCTAAGCTTCTTATAATTGATTTTCCATCTCATTCATCATATTAGGGAAATTTTCTGATAATATTTCCTTGAACAGAATATTCATACACTTGGTTTGAATCTCTGTGCCTTTCTCAATCCCAATTACTCTTAAATTTGGTCTTTTCATGATGTCCCATATTTCTTGGAGGTTTTGTTCATGATTCCTAACCATCTTCTCTGTTTGTTCGACTTTGTTTTCAAGATTAAATATTTTGTCTTCTTTGTCTCAGGTTCTGTCTTCCAAGTGATCTATTCTGTTAATTATGCTTTCTATTGAGTTTTTAACTTGGTTGATTGTTTCCTTCATTTCCTTGTTTCCTTCAAGGATTTTTGTTTGTTTTTTTTCTCAGAATTTCTATCTCTTTATTGAATGATTTTTTGCTTCCTGCAATTGCTCTATTAGCTGATTATTCATAGCCTGAATCTGCTTTCTTGTCACATCATTCTCCTCTCAGATCATTTTAATTATGAACATTCTGAACTCCCTTTCTGTCATTCCTTCTACCATGCTGTCTTTGGGTTCTCTTGATATATCATCTAGGTTTGATTGGGACACTTTCTTCCCGTGTTTTCTCATGCTGCTTGTGTATCTTCCCCTCTAGTAGTGTGAATCCGAGGGATTGCAATTTCCCTGTGAAGACTTAAAGTGTCCCTGCAGATTTCCAGTAACTCACCTGTTGCTTGAGAGGTGCTTGATCAAGTGGTGACCCAAGAAATGTGCTGTCCCACTACCTCCAGGTTGGGAATGTTCAATGCTTCTGGGCAGAGGCAGCCTAGTGTTGATAGACAATTAGATACAGCAAGGTGCTAGACTCTGGGCCAGGGTGTGGACCTGGGCACTAGACCAAGTTGTCGTGGTGTCACAGAACTGTGCTCAGTGATGGAGACACTGGGCTTGAGAGCCCAGGCTGGCCTGAACTCCTCACTGGGGGCTCAGGCGGTGGCAGGTGGTTGCTCTCTCCTGGGGACACTGTAAGATGGTGCCAAAGGCCCTAAGCTCCTCACTGGAGTCAGCGACCCCAGCGGCTCCCGCCCAGACTTTTCCAGGAGCCGCATTGCAGTGATTAGGAGGACCGGCTGCAGCTCAGAATCCCCAGGCAGCCAGAGACGGACACTCTCTGCCAGGGAAGCTGCAAAATGGCGCCGAGGTGTCCAAACTCCCTGCCGGAGTCAGTGACTCCAGAGGCTCCCGGCCAGACCTCTCCAGAAGCCGTGGGGAGGCCCCAGGCAGCCGGAGATGATCAGTCTCTGTCTGGGAGGTGCTGGCTGGTGCCAGAGCCCGGCCAGTGACTCTAAAGCCGCTGTTGTGGACCTGCACTCACTTGCTGGCTGGCGCAGACCCAGGTCGGTGACACCGAAGCAGCTGCAGGGTCTGGCGTTCCAGAGTGGTAGGTGCCTGCGGCCGGGCCAAGCCCAGCCCAGCAGAGTTGGTTCCAGAGTGGCGACTGGGGACCCTTTATATGTGCTTTGAATATAAAATCTCGTTGAGAGCCATATTCCTGCTGTTTGAATCCCGAGCAAGTAGGAATCCACGGAGCAAGTAGGAATGCAGCCTTCCTCTAGCCCGCCATTCTTGAATCCCCTAGTACAGTGTTTTTATAACAGTAAAAATATAGTATAATAGAAATTGCACTAAAACTGAGGTCTTGGGGTTTGATGTCAACATGGTTAAATTTTTGGTAACAGATTTACTTTCATCAGGTATTCCTAATTGAGCTATAAAGAACTTGCCACTATTATTTATAAAAGAAGAAAACTTTCAAATAGTTAACATTGGAAAGACAGCTCTGTATGTAGGGAGGGTCAGTTGCCCTGCCAGCTTTTGCTCTGTTCCTCTTAGAAGTTTTCCTGTTAGAGTTACTATGATCACTAGAAATGAAATCATAAGGGTTCATGATAAGTAGCTGGCTAAGCATAGATTTCTTAAAAGGCAAGTGCATACCATAAGTAACCTACAATACAACCTGAGTTATTTCTGATGCAAACAATACTGATTCTCTTCTATGGTAGAGTATTGATCTGTCTTATAGGTTGCAATCTACACCAGGTTTGCCTCTAACAGTTCTCCTGTGATTACTGATGGTGGTTCTTGTCAATCCCAAGAATCCTTATTGGAATGTTTAGTTCTATAGTTTCTACTTATGTCTTTGAATCTACTTTCTAGTTTAGATTTCCCTGTTGCATTTTATTTTACATTTCTTATTAGTCATCTATAGAGAAGAAAAAATAATTTTATTCCCATGGCTCATG
Source organism: Glaucomys volans (assembly GCA_020662805.1). Classification (NCBI taxonomy): domain Eukaryota; kingdom Metazoa; phylum Chordata; class Mammalia; order Rodentia; family Sciuridae; genus Glaucomys; species Glaucomys volans. The sequence goes on along the minus strand of JAJEJO010002285.1, from coordinate 216,651 downwards.
ATATATCAATATTTAAAAAGCTATTGTCCCTTGGCAGCCAAGACTAAGAGAATAATTTAGACTGCAACAATTTTAATGTCTTATCTATGCAGTTTCAGTTTCTTTTATATAACAAATAGAAATTACATGATTGACTTTAAATTGGGACTTGGTTTCTTAATCAATAGAAAATGAATACTTGGTTCAGGCAATAATCTTCTACATGATGTAAGACCAAAGAGATTGAAGTATAATGGGCAGTAGAAGGAGGAAAAGGAGAAGAAGTTAAAAACAGGGTCAAGAACCAAAGCAAACAGGGTCTTGAATTCTAGTAAGGAGTTGGATTTTATTGTGTGGCTATCTATTAGAGGTCTTAAGGTATAATATGATTTTATTTACATTTGTAAAGCAATCAGGAAGACAGTTTGTGGAAGATGAGATTAACTGTGAGCCTACTGCATTAATTTAGGCTATAGAGAACTGTGACATAAGCTAGTGTGGTAATAATGGAAATCAAGACAAATAATTAGGTCTGCTGCCATTTTTCATTTTTCTTTTTGGTACTAGAGATTGAACCCAGGGGTGCTTAACGACCAAGTCACAGCCCTAGACTCTCTTGTTATTATTATTTTATTTTGAAACTATTTCTCACTTCATTGCTTAGGGCCTTGCTAAGTTGCAGAGGGTGGTTTTGAATTTGTGATCCTCCTACCTCAGCCTCCTGAGTTTGCTGGGATTACAGGTGTGCACCACTATATCATCAAAAGAAATGAATAAATAGGAATCCATATAAAATAAGAGGTTGAGGTAGAGAGAAATCTGAAGTTCTATTTTGATAGTAGTATATTTTTATTATTTTTTAATTAATGCATATGAATTATACAGAATGGTGGATTTCACTGTGGCATATTTGTGTATACATTGGAGAGTATGTTAAAAACAACTGAATATATGAATCTTTATCCATCCATGTATCAATGGAGAGGTTTATTTCACATTTTGGCTATTCTGAGTAGTTCTTTATTAAACATTGGAGTGTGGGTTTTTTTTTCAATAAACCATTTTTTTGAACACATATGTAATAGGATTTCTTTTTGTAAAGCAATATATGAGATACTTTATTTCATTGTCAAAAATTTGTTGGGAGTCTTACTATTCTAGGCACTGGAAACATACTCAAAATTTTAAGCATAATTGATACATGACTCTACAAACTCTAGCAACATTTTCCCCCTCTAAATTGAGTACTGTCAAAGTTATTTAACTTATTTCACAGCCAATAATCACCAAAGGATAAAAAGGAAGATATTGTCATAGTATGCTTCTGTATAGTTCTATACAGTTAGACCCACCTCACCATCTCCTATTAAATCTATGTTCCTTCCATCATATGCCTTTGATTACTCTTGTCTTACCCCACTTGAAACAGTCTACCTCCCCTCTCTCTGCTTTCCAAAATCTGACCTCTACTAAGAAGCCTCTATTGATTATGCCGGTCAGACACAACCTCTTATCTAGGTCATTTAGAACCACATCGGTGGCTTCCAAATATGGCTAATTAAAATCACCTAAGGAAAAAATAAATAAATAAAAATAAAAAAAACAAAATTGACTGAGAGATTTTAAAATTAGAATTATCTAAAATTAGAGAAGTCCTACTTTGAAAAAATAAGACTAGAAACAATCTACATGTTTAGCAAAATGGGACTTGTTAAGTCAGTATGGTACCTAATGTGACCTCAAAGTTATATTAAGTGAAAAATCAAGGTACATAGGTTTAAAATTCTACCTTGTATGTGACAGGGGCAGGCAATTCTAGGAATTGACCTTAGGGCATTGCACATGGTAGACAAGCACTGTATGAGTGCTTTAAAAAAGCCTTTAAAAAAGAAAACTTATATTGAGACAGGGTCTTGCTAAGTTACCAGATTGGCATTGAACTTGTGATTTGCCTGCCTCTGTCTCCCACGTCGTTAGTATTATAAGTGGATCCCATTATACCTGTTGAAATTCCACTTTTTAAAAGAAGATAGATTATATAAGCTCATGCATGTACAGTACATGTCAGAGGATTAAAAAGGAACTTGAGTAATTGTCTCTGAGGAGGAGAGAAAAAAGAAGATAACAGTTTACAAGAAAACTTCCATTTGATTATCTTCTGTAATTTTTAGATTTTGCATTGTGTGTACAGATTGTTATTAATTAGTAAGAACAAAAATGAAAATAGTGTTGGGATAGATTGGACATTGGAACACTTGTCTAGCATGCATGACATCCTGGGTTCATTTCTGAAAAGGAATGAAAGAAGGAAGGAAGGAAGGAAGGAAGGAAGGAAGGAAGGGAAGGAAGGAAGAAAAGGAAAGAAAACCCCACATGGATGCTAAGACTCTCTTCATCTCTACTTCTTTAGGGGTGGGGACTAGGCTTCTGTGTGTGTGTGTGTGTGTGTGTGTGTGTGTGTGTGTGTCTGTGTGTCTGTGCTTGCATGTAATGGTGAGGATCAAACCCAGGGCTTCAGACCCTCATGCATGCAAGGCAAGCACTCTATTGAGGGGTTGAGCAACCCCTCCAGCCTGGGGCCAATGGTTAATACAAATAGGGCATTAATAATAAACTGGTCTCACAACTTCTCTTTGTTTAAAGACCACAGGTATAGACTATAAGGGCAAGTAATTAAGTACAAACCTAGGTCCCTAAAACACAGGGATGAGCCAGGAGTGGTGGCATACACCCATAATTGTAGCTATTTGGAAGGCTGAGAGGGTATGATCTTAAATTTTAGGACAGGCTTGGAAATGTGGCAAGATGTCGCAAAAAAAAAAAAAAAGCAGAGCAGAGCCCTGATTTTTCTTCCGCACATATACATATAGTGTCTTATATACAAAAGACATATGTCTTATATACAAAAGACAACTGTAGGTTGTCTTTTTCACTCTGTTGAACTTTTCTTTTGTCACGTAGATGCTTTTCTGTTAGATGAAATCCCATTTGCAATTTTTGTTTTTCTCCTCTGTGCTTTTGGGGTCATTCCAAAATATCTTTGCTCACGTCAATGACCTAAATCATTTCCCTTGCAATTTTTTTTTCTAGTAGTTTCAGAGTTTCAAGTTTTACATTTAAGTTTTTAGTACATTTTGTGTCAATGTGGAAGACATTATATTAAGTTGGAAATAATCAGACACAAATACAAATATAGCATACTCTCACTTATTTGTGGAAGTTAAATTGTTCATCTAACAGAATACAGTAGAAACGGCTGGGAAAGCCTTGGGGGAGGGAAACTGGGGAGAATATGGCCAATAATTACACAGGTGCTGCTGAATGGGAAGAATAACTTCTGGTGTTCTATAGCATGAGAGGATAAATGTGATTAACAACAATTAATTGTATTATTTTAAAATAGCTAATAGAAAAGATATGAATTTTCCCAAGACTAGAAATGATAAATGTTGTAAAGTGATGGATACTCCAATTATGCTAATTTAATCATTGCACATTGCATACATAGATTGAAATATCACACTCTGCCCCACAAATCGGTACAATTATTTCATGCCAATTAGAAATAAAATATACATATTAGAAATGTTCAGATAGCACCCTCTGTTCTGAAATACTCTTTCCCTACTCCTTTTTCTTTAAGTAATTTATCTTAAGGCCTTCTATCCTGAAGTTTGCTAATAAATTGAATAAAAATATACCATGCCAAATAATAAAGGAATACGTAATAGTTACTTTAGGTGGGTGTTCTTTCTACTGAACTGCCCTGCCATAGCGTCAAGGGATTATCAAATGACCTCTGCTCCTTCTTTGTACATACTGAACTAGTCATCTCTGCATCCTTTGCATATATATTGACTGTTTTCTTCTTTCTCTAGGCAACTTGAATCTTAGTGGTTACTATTTATAATATTTCTTATGGCAATTTAGTTGTTTATCTAATTGTGTAAAATAATTAAATATTTTGATATGCATAATTAAATGTTTTGATATATATAAACATAGAAATAGAAAACATGTCTGAAATTTAAGTTCATGTCTGAAATTTATATATGTCTAAATTCTTGTTCTGCTTTATGGAAACTAATATTTACACTCAGAGTCAATCCATCATTGGTGGTTTATGCAAGGTAACAAGTCAGAAATAAGAAGTCAAGCTACCCTAAAAGACTGGACCTATATCAAAGGTTGACGAGTTGATGTAAGTTATAAATTAAAGCAACCAGTTTAACATATATATTCATAGTTTTTATAATTTGCTGTTGCAATTGATGCTTTTATTTTATTTTATTTTATTTTATTTTTTGTAGTTATAGATAGATAGCATGCCTTTATTTTATTTACTTTTATGCGATGCTAACATTGAACCAGGTGCCTCATGTGTACTAGGTAAGCACTCTGTCACTAAGCTACAGTTATAAAAATGATTAAATGCTGTCACATTAGTGTGAAATAATAGAGTTTCACTCTAAGAATTGTTTGAACTCGGTGTGATGGTGCATACCTGTAATCCCAGCTATTCAGGAGGCCGAAGCAGGATGATTGTGAGTTCAAGGCCAGACTCATCAACTTAGTGAGACCATATCCTAAAAATAAAATAAACAAAATAAAAAAGATTGGATATGTAGCTCAGTTATGGAGTACCCCTTATTTATTCCCCAGTGTAACCACCACACACAAACACAGATTGCTTGGATGGGGCTACTGCTCTAAAATTTAAGAGACTTTTAAAAACTTAGAAAGAAAAAAATTAAAAAGTTAGAACTTTCATTCGTCCTGAAAATATACTTTGCACATACCACTATTTATTTTTCACTGAGCATCTAGTCTAACCTTAGCTGACCGCATGCCATCCTTTCACACTCACTGTTGAACCTATTGGAATCCAGCAGCTGTGGGCATTGCCTCTGTTAAGGACACTAATTTCACTTTCATTGCTTATCCAACATGACACCCATCATATGAGGTTGTAGCAATTCTTTCCTTGAAATGCCCTCTGTTCTCATTTTCAGTGACAATTCTGACTTCTGTTTTTTAACACTACCTCTCTGGATACTCATTGAGGATTTTCTTCCTGCCCTTAAATGTTAGTAATCAATAGGGTCTTACAATAAATCTTTCTGCTCTTTTCTTTCTTCACATGCCTTTTTCTCATTTCATGGTTTTGAGTGATCTCTATATACTGAGACTGCCTATTCTAAACAAAGCTAGATTAACATCCTGAGTGATAAATAGCTTAGACCACTGTATATGGATATCTTACGGACAACTGGAGCTTGAAGGAGAAAAAATCATGTATCTAGATATGTGGAAATAAATATGGCCAAGAATAGTCAAAGAATCCCTGAAGGAGAATACAAAATCAAGGGGATATGTTTTCTACCTGATATCATATTGTGTTTAATGATGTAGCAATTAGGAAAGAACCATACTGTTTAAAAGGTACAGACATAAGAGAGTGTGGCAGAAGATAATGCAGACAACACCCACACATACATGGCATCAATTAAAGAAAAGGTAACAGACAGAAACTTTTCACAATAATGTCTTCTGAACTGACTTAGTGTACCATAGATACATCATAGAAAAAACAATGCTCCAAACCTATTTTATATTTGAATTCAAAAGGAATAAAATACGTGAAATAAAAATTGAAGCTTGCAGATCAAATCATAGTAGCAAACCTTTCTGACATTAAGAACAGATATTATAAATAGAGCACAAAATCTTAACCATAAAGAATGAAATGGCAGAAATGTGGATTAGTGAGGCACATTTTATTTCACAGCTCAGTAGTTGTCCATCAACTAGTTCACAAAATGAAATTATCTACTGGGGACCGTGATCTAACTGGATATACTTCTGTTCATTCCACAAATATTTATTGAGTATACGTCACACATCAGGCACTGTTGTAAGAATAAAAAATTGGACAAAAGTGTGTTTTCTCTCATATAACTTAGATTTATGTGAAAACATTATGGCTGAAAGAGATGAATTATATGTTAAATACTTATGTCATTTTGACAATTTTATTTATTTTTAAATTTGTTCTAATAAGTTAAACATGGCAGTAGAATGCATTTTGACCCATTATACATAAATAGAGTATAACTTCTGATTCTTCTGGTTGTACTTGATGTGGAATCACACTGGTCATGTAATTGTGTGCACATACTATAATAATGTCATATTCATTCTCTCTTTCCGACTCCCATACCCCCTCTCCTCCCTTCACTCCCCTCTGCCTAATCCAAAGTACCTTTATTTTTCCCTAGCTCCCCTTATTGTAAAATAGCATCCACATATCAGAGAAAACATTGGGTCTTTGTTTCTTTGGGATTGGCTTATTTCACTTAGAATGATATTCTCCAGCTCTATCCATTTACCTTCAAATGCCATAATTGCATTCTTCTTTAAGGCTGAAAATTACTCCATTGTGTATATATACCACATTATCTTTATCCATTCAACTGTTGAAGGGCACCTAGGTTGGTTCCATAGTGTGTGAACTGAGCTGCTATAAACATTGACATGGCTGTGTCACTGTAGTATGTTGATTTTCAGTCCTTTGGGTATAAACTGAGGAGGGGGATAACTTGGTCAAGTGGTGGCTCCATTCCAAGTTTTCTGAGGAATCTCCATACTGCTTTCCAGAGTGGTTGGATTAATTTGTAGTCCACCCAGCAATGTATGAGTGTACCTTTTCCCCTACATCCTCACCAGCATTTTTTGTTGCTTGTATTCTTGATAGCTGTCATTCTGACTTGAGTGAGATGAAATGTTAGAGTAGTTTTGATATGCATTTCTCTAATTGCTAGAGATGTTGAACATTTTTTCATATATTTGTTGATCAGTTGTACTTCTTCTTCTTGAAGTGTCCAGCTCCTTAGTCCATTTATTGATTGGGTTATTTTTTTGTTTGTTTGTTTTTTCTTGGTGTTTCATTTTTTGAGTTCTTTATATATCCTGGATATTAATAAATTATTTGTCAACTATATATTATGCATTAGATATAATATGTACATATTTGTTACTATCACACATATATATTCGTAAGTTCTGATGCGTGCTGAATGGAAGAGGAGGGGATGAAATTGGAATGTGGCACTGTTATGAACTGAATGTCTGTATTCACCCATATTGCATATGTTGGACTCCAAATCCCCATGGAACAGTATTTGGAGGTGAGGTTTTTAGAAGGTAATTAGATTTAATGAGGTAATTAGAGTAGGATCCCAGTGATGGAATTAGTGTACTTATAAGAAGAGGAATAGAGCAGAAATCAATCTCTCTCTCTCTCTCTCTCTCTCTCTCTCTCTCTCTCTCTCTATCAAGTGAGAAGTCATACACAAATAAACTAGAGAAATTTCACCAGGAAGTAAATCTTCCTGGACCTTTATTCTGTACTTACCAGTTTCCAAAACTGAGAGAAATAAATCCATTCCAGGCCTATAAATTAGAAGCCCAAAGGTTCTGAGGCAGGTGTTTGACAGGCATGTTCAAAAAGTTACCAGGAAGCTAGGCTGATTGGGAGGAATGGGCAAAGGTAAGAATAATGTGAACTCAGATCTGAGAAGCTAACTAGGTAGATAGATCACTTAGAGCCTTGCAATGGATTGAACACCCTCAACAAAAGTCATGTTGACATGTATGCCCCATTGTGAGGGTGGAAACAGTCTGACTATAACATTTGGAGGTAGGACTTTGGGAGGTAATTTAAGTTAAGTGGGGTTATAAGGACAAACCTCCAATCTAATAAAACAGTGGCTATTTAAAAACAGGAAAGACTTTATCTCGGATATTTAAAATTTGTTCCCATGTGATGTCACGCACTTTTTTGAGACTCTGCAGAGTTCCCTCCAGTAAGTAGGCACTTACCAAATATTAGCAGATGCTATTTCCATGCCCTTGGACTTCCAGGACTTTGAGTTAAATAAATCCCTTTTCTTTATAAATTATCTAGCCTATTATAATCAGTTATAGCATCAGGAACAGATTAAAACAAGTCCTGTAGGGACTTTCTTAAGCATCAAATATTGGGAGAATTTGATGGGAGAATTATGTGTTTTATTTTTGTTTTGTTTTTAATTTTAATAGGATTTTCCAACAGTTCTGTGGACAATAGACTAAGAGGTGATAATCATATAACAAGAAGAACATTAGAAGGGAACTGCAAAAATTCATGCGAAAGATGATAATGGTTTCGAGTAGAGTGGTAGTAATGGAGGTGGTTAGAAGGATCCAGATTATTCAAGATACCAGAAAGGACTCTGGTATTGTTCATGAATTGAATGGAAAAATGGAAAAAAAATGAGGAGTGCTTAAGATTTGAGACTTGAGCATTTGAACGACTGGTGTTTACTTAGTAAGAAAGATAGTGAGAAAATCATGGTTTGAAAGGTGAATAAGAGGAAAACCATCAGTTCAGTTTTGAGGTGTTCAGTTTGAGATGTCTATTTAGACAGTATGATACATAAATCTGAAGTTCACAGGGAGATTGGGGCTGGAAATAAAAATTTAGAAACCATATGCCCAAGCAAATTTTAAAGTTGTAAGACTGTGTGAGATCAACAGAAAATTGGATATGGACGAGACAAAAGAAGAAACAAAAGGAGAAAAAGAAGATCTAAGGGCCAAGTCCTCAGGGACAACATGTAGTGGTTAGGGTGAGGCAAAAACAAAGTGGAAGAGAATCCAAAATGGCCAGACTGGGGGAAGACTTTTTAAAAGTAAAACCCAGTGACAAAGTGAGTCAAAGAAGAGGGGTGATCAACTAGATCAAACAGTGTGAATTAAATAAGACTGAGAATCTATCATTGGACTTAAAAGGGTTAATAATCTTGTTTATAAACAGCAGATTGGTAGAGATGACAGTTGGATTGGAATGGGCTCAGAAATGGGAGAAGCTCAAAGATAAAAATTCCTAAAACCTTTAAGATTTTCTATAAAAACAAGAGAAATAAAAGGATAAAAATAAAGGGGAATCAAAAGAGAAATGCTCAGAATAAGAATAATAGCAAATGACAATAATAGAGAGGAAAAATTGATGGATATGAGAAAAAAAAATTTCAATGGTTGAGGTATTAGCATGTTTGAGATTAAGTGCAATGAAGCTATGATATTGTTGCTTGTGCAGCCTCATAAATAAGGAGGACATGAGAACTCATTGAACTTTTTGCTGGCATTCACAATTTTATATTTAAAGATATTAGAAATAACCCAGAGCAAAACAAAGAACCAAGTCATGTTTGAGGTTTTGGTATGTAAATGCACTGACATTATATATCAACTCTAAGCTTAGTTGTTTAAATTTTTGAATAAGTATGTTTTTTATGATGTTTCAAAACCATATTTGCAATTCTCATCTCTCTCCACACACCACGGATCTCTCCCACATGCAGAGCTTCCAATGACTTCAAAGGAAACATTTCACATGGAAGCAATAGGACTAGGTTAAGACCAAATCCAAAGAAACTGCAGACACTGCAGATATAGTGAGAGAGGTGGCAGACCATCTTATTCAGGTTGAAAGTGTATAGGAAGTCCATTCTAGAAATGTATTCTTTCATAAACAAATTGAAGCTTTATTGCAAATTTTTGCAAAAATCCATTCATGCATTATTTATCTTTACAAGTCAATGCACCTGCTTTATTTGATATAATGCCAAATCAAAAAAAGCATACTCCCTTATTATTTATTATAGACATATATTATGATTTAGAAATATGTAAAGTTGCACAATTCATTTTGAAATAAGGAAATAATTTTGCCAGATTTCTATACATATGTACAACAAAAATATCAAAGATATTTTTAATTTTGAGAAACTGACTATTTAAAATAATTTTAACTCTGGGCATTTTATATATTGAATTCAACAAATATATTTTCAATTATTCCATTATTAGTGAACATAAGGCAATTTAGCAAAGAATACAGTGACTCACATTTATATATGACATATGGTATGGTAAAGTTAACTGTGACTAGAGGAGAGTAATGTAGTACTGGAACATGCAGTTAGGGGAATACTTATATATGACAATCAATATACCAAAAACTAAGAACTGAGAAAAATATTATACTTTAAAATTCCTTTATTGATAAAGACAATAAATTGCCTTTTTGTAAAAAAATGCAAAATAAGCATTGGAAAGAACTAATAGGAGTTATATAGTTCCCATTATTAAAATCACAACAATGCGCATATCACAAAGATGGAATTATCTCACCAAACAGCAATCATTTTATTTTTATCACTGATTTTATAGCTTAGTCTATAATTTTAATTTATATTAAGTATAGATCCTTTAAAGAAGATGGTATGTGGTATGAGACACATATCTCTTTTAATGGCTTATCATTATAATATATAAGCAGTATTTATAAGTAATAATTTTTTAAATCCAGATAGTTTTCTTGTATCTATTAACAATTTGACTATCAGATTTTCAGATTTTAAAAAAGATTTAAATTGTTTATGTTCTCCATAATTTATTCTTTTCTTTCTATTTCTCGACTCTATTGACTTGATTGTCAAGGTAATTCTAAAAAAATTAAACCATAGTACCATGGCTCCATACCAAAAATATATTGCTGTGCATTGAATTGCAATATTCCTCCTGAGGCCAAAACATTATTTTTACAAAGAATAATGCTATCCAAAATAACAGGAAACATACTGTGAATAATGTCTTACACATGAAAAACTTGGTGCCTTTACCAAAACATTAGTTTTGTGTATGCAAATCTAAATAGCCATAAAAAGATGACAACTTAGCAGTTTGTCGATATTTCAAATATATTTCAGTTGTGAGCACTTTATCAATTTTTAGAATTAATTTTTCTTTAAAAAGTAAGTTACACTTCTAAAAAAATGAAAAACACTAGTGCATTTTAACTTTACCTATAGTCAAAAATACTTAAAGGTGAACATTAGTGAACATATTATTTATGGTGTTTACTTTTAAGTGCACAAGTTTATTTATAGGAAAGTTATACCAATTTCTTCATATAAAGATCATACTATCTATTGAGTTCATAGGAAAAAGTAGCTTTTACAAGTGTAGAATAACATTATTCTTTATTCACACATAGCTTATTGTTTGTTTTGGGCAACAGATCCGTCTTCACTCACTTTTAATGCCTATACACAGTAGAAAAAGATATGTGTAACCCTCAAATGCTTATATTTTAAATACTCCATTTATCTACTTATTTTCACATTAAAAAAAATTTCATGAGAATTTATACACCTTTCACACAATTAAAAAGTTAAGAAGTTACAGTCAAGAATACTTTCAAACTTTGTACATATGTGTACTAACACAAATTATGTGAAATTATTAAAAATTGAGAGATCAATTATCATGACCCACATGACAGTTACTGTTTCCCCAAACTAGGGAGGTGAGTCAGATTAGAAATATTAAAGGTATGAAAAATGTAAGAAGTAAAGACAAGACACAGAAATAAGTGAAAAGGGGGGCACTCTGGGATGATCCAGCTCTGATGGAGACTGGATCTATCAACACAATGGAGCCCGCATGCTTTATTTAAAAATGGGTTGGAACGCAAATGGTATTCAGAGAGAAGAACTTCCTGAGGAAAACAGAAAGAAGAGGGCAGAGACAACTTGATTGGGGCTCAGCAGGTTAAGCTCACCTCCTCCACTTTCAGGCCTCTGAGTTTGAATCTAGGACTGTCTGAGCCAATGGGCAGGGTATCAACATAATCCGAGCAGTCTCAAATGGGTGGAATTTCACTGAGAGTGTTCAGAAAAGCAACCCCTCTGCCTTGAGATGGGTCAAACAAACCCATAATTCATTCACAGCCCCTCAACAGTAATCCTTTCACTAAGATGTGGGGGAAGGAAACGATGCTTAAAACCAAGTTAGAAAGAAAGGATTCTGGAAGACTGGTATAGTAGGAATCTGCAGGAGTCTGTCTCCCCGCCTAGACAATTTTGTTGCCAAAATCTGTCTGATGTAATGATTTTGGAACTCTGGAGTCCTGAAGGCTTACAACTTCCAAGTTAGGCTTGAGTGACAAATTGTGGTTAACTTCAGACAATTTCAGCTCTCAGCACAATAACAGCCATCCAACTGTCACCTCCCGTGTGGTGGCAAGCAGCTGTGCAGACATTCCTGGAACATTCTGCATGGAACTTATGAGAGTTAAAATGGGTACTAACAACCATGTCCTTCAAACACTGGGGACCTGTGTCCTGATCATTAATTGCTGCCTTTATGCTGACGTGTAAACTCATTGGGCAGGCGGCCATGGTTCTTGTATGCTAGTCTCCACTGTTACAGAACCTGTTTCTTCTCAGGCAAAAGTGACTTCTAGGGGATTTGAAGATCCTGCACCCTTTCCCCCTCTACATCATTTCCCTTTCCCTTTTTCTCTTTTCATCATTTGTTTTTTATTTTTTTTGTGGGAGGGGACTAGACATTATAAACTAGGATGCTCAAAAGCAACTGTGAAAAAAATTAGAAAGTGACACTACATTTTCAACAAAGGCATAGGCTTAGGAAAATCCTCAGAAGACCTTAAATGTACACATAAGGTTGATCTTTGACTCAAAAACAAATTACAATAATTAAAAGAAAAACAACAATCACAAACAGCAACAACAATAACAGCAATTATAATTAAGCCCTGTTGAAGAATGGAAATCTTATTTTTAAAATTAACACATTATTAGATTAAAAAATTCAGTTGTAGATAAGCATACAAAGAAACAGGAAATTATTCAAGGGAAAAGCATAAACCAATATAAGATGTCCCAGAAAAATACCTAGTGGCATAGCTACTAGAAAAAAATTTAAGACAGATGCATTAGCACACACACCTGTAATCCCAGTGTAAACTTTAGGAGGCTGAGACAGGAGGATTGCAAATTTGAAGCCCACCTCAGCAACTTAGGAAGGCCTTAATCAACTTAGTGAGACCCTGTTTCAAAATTTAAAAAAAAAAAAATGGGTTGGTGATGTGACTGAGTGGTTAAGCTCCCCTGGGTTCAATCCCTGGTACCAAAATAAATAAATAAAACAAGTGCCTTAATGATGCCAAAAGACCTAAAGGAAGATGTGGAGAAAAAAATAAAAGACATTTAAAAATCACAATAGAAATATCAATGAAGACAGAAAACCTAAAAATAATAAATGAATAAAAGAAATTCTGGAGCTGAAAAGTGCAACAACTGTAATGAAAAATTCACCGGAAGGACTCAAAGGTAGTTTTGACTTGAGCAGGTAGCAAAAAAGAATTAGTGAGCTTAATGATAGGGCAAGTGAAATCATTGAGACTAAAGAACAGGAAAAAAAGGGTGGAAGGAAAGTCTAAGAGACCTGCAGCACACCATCAGGTAGAACAATATGTATTATAGAAGAACAATAAAAACAACTACAACATGTGAAGGGTCTTCACAGAGTTTATAAACACATATCTAAACAGAAACCGTGAAGGGCAGCAGTCCTTCAAGGTCATCATTTATTATTAATAGGTGGAATTCAGTAAAAGGATATAACTATTATAAATATTTATGTACCTAATTACAGATCACATTAATATGTGAAACAAAACTTAGAGAATTGAAGGGAAAAATCAGCAGTTCTATGGTAATAGTTGAAGACTTAAATACTTTGTTCTCATAATGGAGAGAAAAACCAGATAGAAGATGCTGAAGAAGATAGATTTTTTTCCAGAAAATGATACCACAAGGAAAAACAAAACTACAGACCAATAATCCCCAGAAACATTGATGCAATATCCTCAACAAAATATTAGCAAACCAAATTCAACAGCATGTTAATGTTACTAAGAGCAAGTGAGCATTATTCCTGGAATGCTAGTACAATTCAACCTACAGAAATTGATAAATGCATGCACCATATTATCAGAATAGAGGGAAAATATTTCACATGATCTCCTCTATTGATGCAGAGGACTCATTTGATAAAATTTAGCACCCTTTTATGGTAAAAATTAAAACAAACAGGGACAGAAGGAAATCAACTGTACATAACAAAATCCATGTATGTATACCCTCCAGCTAACAAACATAATCCTCAAAGTTATGTGAAACCAGGTGCAAGGCAGGATGATCACTTTTACCACTTCTATTTAGCATAGTACTGGAAGTTCTTAACCAAAGCTACCAGACAGGAAAAAGAAATGAAAGATTATATTATCTTCCATCTAGATGATATGATCATATACATCTTATACTCCCAAATGTAACATTACAAAGTAATTAGAAATAATTAATGAATTAATCAAAATAGTTAAATACAAAATCAACACACAGAAAAATCAGTTACATTTCTAAATGCTAACAATGAATAGTATGAAAAACATAACAGCAATTTCACTTTTGATAACAAAAAGAATACTTAGGAATGAACAAAGGTGGTGAAAGAGTTGTACAATTAAAACTATGAAATATTGCTGAAGGAAATTAAAGAGGATATAAGTAATCAGAAACATAATATTTCCATTTTGATAGAGTGGAAGAAAATGCTCTTAAGGTGTTAATACTATGAAAAATGACATGCAAATTCAATGCAATCCCTATCAGAATCCTAATAATGTGTTATTTTTGTTAAAAATAAGAAAATTTATCCTAGAATTTATACCGAATCTCAAGGAATCCCAATATTCAAAACAATATGGAAAAGAAAGACAAATTTTATACTAACACTTCCTTATTTCAAAACTTACCGTAATACCATAGTAATAAAATCAGTGTGGGACTGTAATAAAGACTGACATATAGATCAATGGAATGGATTTGTGAACCCATCAATAAACACTCATATGGTAAAGTGATTTTTCACAAGGATGCCAAGACAATCCAACAGAGGAAGAATGGTCTTATTTTAACCAATAATGTTGGAAAAACTGGACATCCTAATGCAAAAGGATGAAGTTAGTCACTTTTATAACACTCAGTAAACAAAATTAGCTCAAAATTGATCAAAGACTTACATGTAAGATCTAAAATACAAATCTTTTAGAAGTAAACAAGGCAAAATCTCCATGACATTAGATTCTGTAATGATTTCTTGAACATAGTACCCAAAGTACAGACATCAAACGAAAAAAAGATGAATTAGATTCCATGCAGAAGTTTTAAATATGTATATTCAAGGACAACATTCACAGAATAAATATCAAAAATAACATTTCTAATAAGAAATTAATATTTAGATCAACACTAAAGTTCAACAACACTAAAAACTAATTTGGTTCAAATATGCACAAAGAACTTGAATAGAGATATATCCAAAGGATACAGACAAATGGCTAATGGTTACATGAAAATATAATTTATTTCACTAATCACTAGGGAAATACATATTAAAACTACAATCTGATACCACCTTACACACATCAGCATGGTTACTATTAAAAAGAAAAAAAAAAACAGAAAATAAGAAGTGTTGGTGAGGATAGAGAGAAACTGGAAGGCTCGTTCACTATTGGTGGAATGTAAAATGTACATTCACTATGGAAAATTCTATGGTAGGTTCTTAAAAACTTAAAAATAGAAATAGCATATATTACCCAGCAATCCTGCTTTTGGGTGTAAAACCAAAGAAACTGAAATCAGCACACTGAAGAATTGTATGTATACACAGGTCTGTAGCATTGTAATTCACAGTAGCTAAAATGCAGAAGCAAGTTAGTGTCCACTGACAGAGAAATGGTTAAGCAAAATGTGGTATATACATACTATATAACATTACTCATCCTTTAAAAGGAAGAGAATTTTTTTTCATGTTAGTATCCAAGTAGCTTTATTTTTTTTCTCTTTTTACAGACTGCATTTTGATTCATTGTACACAAATGGGGTACACCTTTTCATTTCTATGGTTGTACACAATGTGGATTCACACCATTCATGTAATCATACATATACATAGGGTAATACCGTCTGTCTCATTCCACCATCTTTCATACCCCTGCCTCCTCCCTGCTCTCATTTCCCTCTTCATAATCTACAGTTCCTCCATTCTTCTCTTACCCCCCACATCCCCATCCCCATTAGGTATCATCATCCACCTATCAGGGAAAACAGTTGGCCTTTGGTTTTTTGGGATTGGTTTATTTAGCTTAGCATGATATTCTCCAATTCCATTCACTTACCTGAAAATGGCGTAATTTTTTTCTTCTTTATGGCTGAATGATTTTCCATTGTGTATATATACCACAGTTTCTTTATCCATTCATCTGTTGAAGGGCATCTAGGTTGGAATTTTGATGTATATTACAACATATTTGAACCTTTTGAACTTTATGCTAAGTGCAATTAGGCAGTCAGAAAAAGACAAAGCCTGTATGATTCCACTTAGCTGAGATTTTTAGTCATCAAAATCATAGAAACAGAGTGGTGGTTGTCAGGAAGTGGAAAAGGGAAATGGGGAACCATTCTTTATTTGGTATAGTTTCCACTTTATAATATTAAAAGAGTTGAGTATGAATTATTATAACCATTGTATAATATTTTGATTGTATTTGGTACCATTGAATTGTATACTTAAAAATGGTTATGAAAATAAATTTTATATTATGTGATTTACCAAATAAAATAATTTTAAAAAGAAGGAAACAAGGTTACATATTTATATAAATAAATGATATACTTTTACATCTTCATAACACTCATATCTAATATAAATTTATTTTGAAGACAACACTAAGTTAAGCTAAAATTGCTAAATTCAAAGATGTATTTTCCCAATGATTTTGATAAATATACCTTACAGAAAACCTGGAGGGTCATAATGAATTTAGAATGTCTGGCTCTTTGCCATGCCAAATAAGAATGTGCCTGCTATGTAGGTAGAGCTATCCCTTGGTCTCAGATTTCAGGCCCACAATCTCCCTTTTTATTTCCTTCCTTTCCTTGCTCAAACCTGCACTGTGAGGAACCTCATATTCCTGCTTATGAAAAAGACAGTCTGCATGTCTAGTGCTGTTCACATCCCTCAGCCAGAAACAGCCATGCCTAGGCCATCACTCAGTCATATATGTGCACATCCCTTTGAAAGGGATAGGTAATACATGAGGTACAGTCTTCTCTCTGAAGAAAAGATAGAGAATATGCCTAAGCAGGGCAAGAAACTCCAGATCCAGCTTTGCAGAATATGGTTTGTTAGAGATGAATGCACCAAGGATTGCTGGTCACTTGAAGCACCGTGTAACCAGAGGAAGATCAAACACAGAACAGAGTAGGTGCCTTACATGTTCAAATCTAACAGAAAATACAAGCCACAAAAATACTCATGGAGTTTGAAAAATAGCAATTTACCCTGCTTAGCTGAAATTGAGCAAGCGAGTAGGAGAATGATAGGATCCAAAATGGAATAGCATACTAGGGACTGATCTTGTGAGCCTCAAAACCAATGGTCAAGAACCTAGGTGTTATTTTTAGGATGATAAGAAGTCATTACGAGGTCTCAAAAAGGAATGAGACATTCTTTTTCATGTTCTAAAAACTTGCCTTTCTTCTCTGTGGAGAATACATAGTTGGCCACCAAGAAAGAGAGCAGGGAGGCCCGTAAGAGTCCTGCCTCACCACGGGAGACATAAAGGGACTTGGACGAGGATGGACCAGTGAGGTGTGAGAGCTGGTTGTAGTTTTCATTAATTTTGAAAGTGAAGTTGATAGGATTTGCAGATGATGTGGTCCAAGAGGGGGGGAAAGATAAAGGCAGTGATGGTTATGGGAATTTTGGACTTAGTAACTGAGCAAATGGTGAGGCCATAGACTCAAAAGGAGAAAGGAGTGGGGAGAGGAAATCAGGTTTCAGTCTTGTTAAGATTGAGATTACTATATAAACATCCTAGTGGAAAAGCTGGGAAAACATCCTAGCTTTGTATCCTACTCTGTGTATCCTACACTTTGTAGGATATATTAGTCTAAAGCTCAAAAGAGAGGTACTGAAAAATATGAGAATTAACAAATGAAATGAAGGTGGGGAGGAATAGATAGAATAACAAAAAAATACAGAGTCCCAAAGGTTAAGCAAAGAAAGGGTTTGACAAAATGATCAAACTTGCAACCTCCTTAATTGCTGTTGCAGAAGGAAGTAAAATGAATCCTGAGGCTAAAATATTGGATTTGGCAAGATGGAGGTTGTTGTTGGCAACAATTACAGGAGTGGTTTCTGTGGTTGAGAAGAGAGTGGGAGGTAAAGAATTGAGCATTTCAGCTTAAGCAATACCTTAACTCCTATCAACATGAATACTGTGAGAGGGAGTTATCATTTCCTTTCTTCCCCACAAATGATTTTGCTTTCTGGTATCAAAGCCACAAGGTTGACTTAGAGATAAATATACCTTTTCCCTGCACACTGTTTGGGCATGTTGCTTATGCACAATGACTGGAGTTCAGCAAAAAAAAGATATTCAGGGATTTAATCTTGTTTCTCTGCCATCCTGTTCTCTTATCTCTTCTCATTTGCCTTCCTTCCTACTAGGTTTTTGTTCCATTTCCCCCCTCTTTTTTCTTTGTATTAATCATAGTTTTAAAGAGGAACACAATCCAACAGAATATAGAGTATATATGTATATTTAATCATTAAAAGTAGATTTAATAGCTGGTTAACATGATCAGAGATTAAATAGTTCCAAAATGGCCATCAACAGTTTGGAAAGCAGGGGAAACCAGTATCTTCTAATATATTTCAAGGAGCCAGAAATCTCAGAATAAGAGGGAAAGATGATGTGGTCCCAGTCTATGGCAAGGGGTCTGTAAGTCCTCTGGAAAACTGCTGGTACAAGAACATATTCAAAGGTGGAAAAAACTGAGTTGCATGTCCAGGGGCAACAGAAGCAGCAAAAACACATCTGTTTCAGAGTGGCCTCTGAGCATCTGCAGCTTCCCTCTTCTGTTTTTTTATCCTGTTCCAGTCCCCAGTCTATTGGATGGTGCCACCCACATTCAGGGAAGGTCTTCTCTGCTCAGTTTGTTCACCACATGCCAGTCTTCTCTTGTGTGGTTTACCAGTTTTCTAGGCATCTCCCAATTAATGATGCTACTATTTTCCTATTATTGTAACTTCATTATTTATTCAAACCTTCTTTCTGTCCTCCTTGAGGATGTTTTTCTTCCTGGGAGGCTCTTTGTCAATGATTCTGAACTGAAATCTGCTAGGTCACTTCCTCTAATTCCTGCTCAATGTCTGAATTGGCTTGAATGAACACCAAGGAGCAAGCACTGGAAATTAATGACTAAAATTATTATTCATTGAATAAATGTAGTATAGTAACATTTTATTACATTTTTGATGTACATGGGATCAATAGTGATGACTCTTCCTTTATATCTATTATAAGCATTTTGGTTCTTTGTTCTTGGTTAGTATGATTGATCTTCTCAAAGAAGTGCATTTTGGTTTTATTGTTTTTCTTATTATTTCCCGGTTTTGGGTTTCATTGATTTATGTACCACTGTTTATTATATATTTTCTTCCATTTGCTTCAAGAACATATTGCTCTTCTTTATTTAATTCATAAAATGTTTTAAATTCATTTTATCTTTTTTTCACATATGCAATTAGTGATACAAACTCCTCTTTAAGCACAATTTTTGCTGTACTCACAAATTCTAAGAAGCTATATTTTAATTTTCATATACCTGGGGAATTTCTAGTCATCTTTACTTTATCAATTTTTAATTCCATTGTGGTCCAAGAGCATACTTTTAGGATTTGTATTCTTTTAAATTTGTTCAATTATTTTTATATTCAATATTTGGTCCATCTTAGTGATTGTACACTATAAGATCCAGAAGGATGTGTATTATGCTATTGTCAGCTGGAGTATTCTGTAAAGGTCAATTAGATCAAGTTAATAGTGCTATTCAGATCAACTATATTCTCAGTGATACTGTGCTTGTTTAATCTACTAACTACTGTAATGGGGTATTGAAGTCATTAATGAAAATAATTAATTTTTTGTTTCCCTTTGGTTCTATCAATTTTTGCATCACATATTCTGATAGTTTTTTAGATGCAACATATTTATGATTGTTTTTTATTCTTAGAGAATTGTTACCATTATTATGCAAAGTCCCTGTTGATCCCAGATAATTTTCTTTGTGCAGAAATCTGCCTTATCAGAAGTTAATATACCTACTTCACTTTTTTATTAGTGTTTCCAAGATCTTTATCCATCCATTTATTTTTAACTTAGTCTGCTGATTAAGTTAAATCCACTATTTAAAGTACATTTTAAATATATTATTGTCTTTTTAAAAAGTCTATTTTATTTTTCTCTTTTAATCTGTCATTTTCTCTTACTCTCATTTAAGTTGAATATTAGGACCATTCACATTTAAAGTGATTATGATACATTTGGATTAATATCTATCATGTTTGTAAGTGTTTGCTCTTCATTATGTTGGTATTTTATTTTCTATTTTCTCATTTTCTTTTGCTTCCTTGTTTTAGCTGAGCATTTGTTATTCCTTTTTATCTCCTCTGTTGGCATAGCAAGATTTTTTCTTAGTATTTTCCCAAGAATTTTAATATACATTTTTAGTTACTATAAGTTCATATTTATTATATCTTTTCATATGCAGTGCAGAAACCTTATGAAAGTTTTCTTTATTACTCTCTTCCAACTGTTTATGGTGTTGCTGTTACTCATGTCATATATGCATACAGAGTTGATCCTTGAAATAAACTAAAATTAAAAAAAATTATTTTAGCTTCACTTATTCCTATTTCAACACCCTTTCTTTCTTCACATACATCTGATTTGTGACCTAGTATTGTTTGTTCTCCCTAAAGAACATTTTAAATTATTTCTTACAAGGCAGATCTGCTGTCAAATGAGTACTTATCTGTTTGCCAGAAAAAAAAAAAAAAGAAAAAGAAAAAAGAAAACACCTCTTCATTTCTACTTTACTCTTAAAAGGTAACTTCCTAAGACATAAAAATCAAACTTATTTTTCCTTTTGATGCATAAACCATTTAATCTACTTTGAATTTTTACTAATAAGAAGTCTGTTACAATTCTTATTTAATTCTATAAGATTCCCCTGTACTCCCACCTGTAGATTCTTTAAAGGTTTTCTCTTTGTTTTTGTTTTTCTGAAGGTGGACTATACCTGCAAACTTGGTAATTTTGAATATTCATCCTGATCAGTGTCCTGGGTCTGCAGTTTTGTATATCTCATTAATTTTGGAATGCTTTAGAGTATTATTACTTCAAAATTTTCTTTCCCTGTTATTATGTTTTACTTCTCCTCTGGTATTTTAATTATGCATTTGTTACATCTTTTGGAATTGCTCACACAGTTTTTAGATATTGTTTCTTCATGTTTTTAAATCCCTAATTTTTATCTGTATTTCATTTTAAGAATTTTCTATCAAACTGTTCTTAATTGCTCTTACTCTTTTCTCTACTGCATCATCTTCAAATGATTTCACAAGAAACAATATTTGTTATAGTGTTTTGATTTCTAGACTTTCCTTTTGATTATCTCTGATTATTGCTATCTCTCTGCTTTTATTTCTTATGTATTTTTGCTTTTTGTCTACTTTTTTCCACTAGAACCCTTAACATCTTCATCAAGTGTAAAGTTTCTTGTTAGGAAATTCCAACATGTGTTATGTCTGAGTTTTGTTCTGGTGCTTCCTTTCCCCTTCTTATTTCACTTTTGCTTTATTTTTGGTAAGCCTTGTAATATTTGTTTGAAATCAGGATGTGTTTCAGATATTAGGAACTGAGGGAAATCAATATTTAGTGTGAGGATTCATGCTAATTAGGCCAGGAGTTGGGCTTTGATTCATCTCTGCTGTAGCTGTAGACATCAGAGAATCTAAATTCTTCTTGTGTCCTTATTTCTGTTGCTTCTCTTGAGCTACAATTTGCTAGAATATGACAAAATGGTGTGAATGTATTTCTGGTCTCAAAACAAAGATATGAAACAGGCAGGTATCAGAAATCAGGAGGAAATTCCAACCCAGAGAAATAGGTGTCAAACAACTAGTGGGAGTCCCATGACCAGATGTGTCTGTATCTGAACTTTTAGTGCCAAGAAAAGGCTAGAGGAAAACCCTACATGCTATAGTAGTAAGAGACTTAGCACCTCCTCACATAGAGTTTGCACTTTGTACCTATTTAAGTTCTAGCCTTTCCTTTTAATATTAGAGTTCTGTTGTTGTGGATGGGAGGTTGGTGGACTGGGAAAGATCTACCATCTTAAAACTAAATCTCAGTCTGCTGGCATCTATATCTTTAGATACTGACATTCAAAAATGTTTCTCTAGTGGTAGAGTGTTTCCACTGTCCTTTGAAACGACAGGAAAGTAAGTGAGGTTGGAGTAGGAATATTGTCCTTCTGAGAACTTGGACAGGCTCTGGTAGAGGTTTATTGGACAAGAGGCTTTTCTTCTAGAGAATGTCCTGATCATACTTCACTAAGATTAGCCTTTGCTAGATCTGTGAAGAATTTTATTGTAAGAAACTTTTGGGGTTAGTGTAGACAAACCCCAGAATAGTGGAGTAATCTCCAGTAGACTATAGCCTCCATGAGTTTTTTTACTTGCATGTCGGTTCACACAAACCCTCCACTGATTCACCAAAATGACCAATTAAAATGACCAGTTAAAGCTGGGTGTGGTAGCTCATGCTTGTCTTCTCACCTACTTTGGAGGCTGAAGCAGGGTTGTTAAAGTTCTAGGCCAGTATGGGAAATTTAGTGAGATCCCATCTCAAAGTAAAAATTTTGAAAAGGGATGAGGATGTAAATAAGTGGTACAGTGCTTGATATGTAGCATGTAGCATGTGTGAGGCCTCAGGCTTGATCCTCAGTACCACTTAAAAAAAAAAAAAAAAGAGGAAGGAGGGGAGGAAGGAAGGGAGGCAGGGAGGGAGGGAAGGACCATTGAAGTTTTCTTATAGTTTGTGTCTCCAGTGCTTTCTGTTCCAGGTATGTAAAGGTTGGTTGAGACTCTTTGGATTCACATGCTTCCTTCAATTTTGCAGAGGTGTTTTTCCCAGATACCTCAGTTTTCTGAAGGATCTGAGAAAAGTCATTGCTTTCCAGTTAATCATGTCTTGTTAGTATGGTGGAAATTACATTAGAGCTCTTGGTAGAAATGATGTTATAGCTAGAGATGGAAGTCCTCAATATTTTAAGCTATCAAAATATTTTTTAAAAAATTGGCATGTGTTTTATTCAACTATCTACACATTTTCATTATTTGCAAATAAATTTTATGAAAGATTGCTTATATTTTGCTAGCTTTCTTTGCATAATGTAAATAAATGTGACCATATCATAGCATCTTGGCTTTTTCCATCTTATTGCTTAATAGGACATAGTCTAACTCTATGCATCCTCTCAATAATATGCTCAATATTGGACTATTCTAAATGGCAAAGAAATTCAGTGATTAGGTATCAAGTAGACAATTATGTCAAATTAAAAGTAAGTGATGATATATCATGGTGGCAAGAGACATAGAGCTGGAATTTCCTATTTGTATAATTTATATAATCCCTTTAACTACAAATTCTGGCTCCTAACTGATTCTATTCCTCTGTTTATTTATGATGTCCATTCACTGGATTTATAAATGCATAGCCATTGCACAACTCTTTAGGTATGTGCACATAAAATAAATGAAAACAAATGTTTTCATTAACAATGTTTTCATTAACACAGCTGTTTTATTATATTTAGTTCAAATAATTCTATAGTTGTTTCTGTCAGACAAGCGACTTGGGGGGTAACAAGGAAGTGAATACAAAAATATCCCTCCTTTTAGTAAAAAACATTAAAAAAGGATGATACTTGCCACATAAGAGGCATAGAGAATAGATACTGAAGACACAAATAGCACACATGTTAATGCTAAGGTCATCATTGTTTCATTGCCCTTTAAACACATGCAATAGTCCTTTTCAGAGTTGTAAGGTTCTCAACTAAAGACATTTTTGAGGCAGTAAGTATAAGCTGTGAATTTACAAAATACATTTCAGGTTTTTTGTAAAACATTGAGAAAATTAAAACATTTCACTGTAAAGGAAAATCATTTTAAATCACCAGAAGTAAAAATTTTTTTGAGAAAGCATTTTTTTATTACCACCTAAAGAAAGATTAAGTCACATTCATGTCAAGTTCATGGTGACTGGTCCTTTGCCTAAGGCCAAATTTTTCTTTTTTTCTTTAGAAATGACCAACCAGGACACCTGATTAGCGAGTGAGTGAAAAGTGGTGAACAGAAGGTTTTCCTATAACTCACAAACAGCATACACACAGAACAAAATTCAGTATAGACTATGATAAAGAAAAATCATAAATATATTAATGGTCTCAAAACAAAGACGAAACTGGCAGATGTCACAAGTAAGGAAGAAACTTAAATCTAAAGAATGAGTTGAAGCCAAAATAACCCAGGAGAGGTATATGACTAGCTATGTCTGTATTTGAACTTGTGATGTCCAAAGTCAGGGGTACAATTCTATGTATTGCAGCCGGCTGGACCTTCCACAAGAGATGATAAAATATTAATTTTGTTTAGATGAGGGATGAAAGCTGGATAAATGACAACAACTTTTCTTTGAGCACTATACGGGGAATCCCATGGCAGAGAGGATCTAAATTCAGTTTAACTCATAGAAAGCAAAAACATCATTATGTGAGGCAGATAAAACCAGGAAATTAAGGTTTTATGAGAAAAAGGGAGCCATACTTTGACTACTATGAGCTTGAACACTATTGCTTTAATACACAAAAAAGAGGTCATAATTTAAAATTACATTTATGATTAAATTTATGCTTAGGTCTTCCCCAGTGATGTGGTGGGTTTGGGGAATAATTCTTAAATTTCATAAATACTTGAAATGCCTTGAAAACTTAATATTTACTGGCCACCTTTCCAGTTATTTCATTTAAAAAGCAAATACCTTTTTGGTAGTATACTTAACCAAAGCCTAAGCAGGATTAACTGTACAATCATGAATTTGAGTGCTATTAAATTAAATATATAAAATGTTATAACACAACTACAACTAATCTTTCATCCTTTGGAACTCATACCACAGGTTGGGACACTGTGGCCCTAAGTCTACAAAACCTCAAACTCTCTCAGATACACACATGACAGTTCACTCCTATAAACACTGTCATTTTGATCATTCTGACCTTTTATTCAAGGGTTACTGAGAGCTAACAACTTAAGTTTAAATATTGAGTACAGTGCTCACTAAAATGCTATTATGGGCAATCAACCTAGCCTCTGTGAGTTCTTGTTTTCTGAGTAGAAAAATGATATTTCTTAGAATTATTTTTAGGGTTGAATGAGACAATGTACTTAAACCTTATTCATGGTCTTGGCACACACTAAGCAAACCATAAACTGTATGCCTTTTACTGTAGAGTCATGCATTGCACAATAATGGTCAGTCAACAACAGACCACATGTAAGATGGGTGGTCCCATATGAGTATATCACCTTATGACTTTGTAGTCATCTTGGTGACAAAGCATACTCTTTGATATTAGCACAAAGATAAAATCACACAAGAAGGATTTCTCAGAATTTATCCCTATGATATGAAATTAATCCATGACTGTAACTGCATTCTCTGAGTACAAGAATTGTCTCCAGAATTTTATTGGAATTACCTGAAAAGCATTGACACACCATTTCCCATTGATTCAGTAGATTGCAGAAGGGCAAATGAGTGCTTTTGGCAACTGGTAAATTCAAGAAAATAATGAGGGCTAGTAAAAAATCATGATTACAAACTTCTCAGAGCAAGAGAAAATGACATAAAGGTAAAGAAAACAGGAGACAATATTTAATGACCATTTACTATTTCCCAAATGTATTAATCTTTTCAATATTTTTATAAGTTATGTTACTTAATACATGTGAACACTACTATTGAGAGGGCTTAAGTGACTTACCAAAATCAAAGACCCAAAGCACAGGCCAACACTGGGAGTCACATATACTGGACTACAGAGCACATGGAGATGGTGATCAAGTATCAAAAGGAAATGCAGGACCCAAAATAAAAAGTAGAAGAGAACTAAGGGCAAACTTTGTTTCCTGGACAGTTTATTTCACGGACATTGAAGAGTAAATTTCAAATAATAGGAAGAACAGAGGCAATTTCTGAGGACTGAAAAAGCCTATCAGGAAAAAACTAATCTCCTCTTCCTTGCACATGTTTCCAAAGTAATCCTATAGACATGTCAACTTAAATGGAATAATTAGTGTAAGAGCTTCAACATTAGATGCAAGGTGATGGTGAGATTAATCTTGGGTATTTAATGAAATACCATCTTCTCTTTAACCCAAAGACTGACAGCCTGGTGACATTACATATCTGTTCTGCAGCCCATTTAATTAAGAAGTAGCATTGTAGAAACAGATTTGGATAACTAAATAAAAAAGATTCTTGTTGAAATCGATATTTTTACATGATAGGTTCTTGAAGTCAAAGATATCACTTGCCATACTTGACAATAATCTTTGATAATTTTTGGATTGGATTATGACCAAGGTACCCTCAATTTTACATTTTAAATTTAAAAGATAATCTTGTCTTAATCTTAAGCATTGCTCAGTTTTGATCCACTTACAAGGTTTATTTCTGGAGATGGAAAAACAAATATATGTGGCTTATTTTACCACATACAAGTAAATGCTACTATTTAGTAAGATCTCATGTTTCTGTTTACATTGCTCAAATCAGCCATGGTCGTTCTGGTAAAAAGTGGAATATTTATAGGTTTAAGGACATATGGTACACAGAATTTTGTGAGAAAAGGAGGAAGATCTTGCTAGAAAGTCTTAATTTGTTTGGCATTGGGTCTCCCCAACCCCCAACTTGGACTCTGAGAGATGCTTGACCCAGGTTTTCTAAAGCAATAAAAGTTTCCATTCACATTTTATGTAATTATGTCTGGTTACTTCCTCTCAAACAATAGCTTTTGGAAACATTTGAGAAAAATTAAAACCATCTATATGTTGCAAGTTTACTCCAGAAGGAAGCAGGACATAAACATGAAAAAAGAATGGAAACTCGATTCATATGATGTTTTCACCATAATTATGCTACCTGAAAGCAAAATTATGAACTGCAGTTTAATTATGTCTTGTTATCTATAGAATCCGATCCTCCATAAGAAATCTCTCCATAAGAAACATCAAATTTACACTAACATTTTTATATTAATAATTTAATTTCTAATACATTCCTTCTTTGAATTCCTTAGTCTTTAAATTCTTTACATAGTGATTATCTCATTTTGATCCTCATCTTTCAAGTGAGGAAAGCTTAAACATTAATACATTACTAATTTTCAAAGACAGAAAATGAACATCTCTGATGCTATGGAATAGTTCAAGGTGCTACAGTGAGAGACCCACAGGATCCCGGGGAAAAGAGAAGCCTTGTTAGGCCTTCAACTGCATTGTGGGCTCAACATTAGAAATCCACTTTTGAAAATTGGAATTAATCCTCAAATAAGATATTTGATTTGTCACAGACTTGTAATGCCATAAGGTTTTCTTTTACTAAGAACTTTATTCTGAGCAGATAAGTCACTCCTAGAATCTTTACAGATGTTTTCTCAGTGAGCTTGAAAAAGTACTTCCTCATAAAGAGATGCATACATTGTTCCCATCTTAGCTTACAAATTGATGACCTCAAATATCAAAAAGCAGTCGCAGAATCTAAAATTACTTTGTGTTTTGCTTTTGGCACTTTTAAAATTCTCCTTTCATAATTGCTTAATTTTCAGGCTATTCATATCTGATGTTAGAAATGAAATGTGCTCTCTTTACTTGTACCATCTTAAATATCACTTGTGTTCTATCCCACATAATTAAATTGTAGACCTTTTTGCTCTAAAAACATATTTTAATGTGGAGGCATCTGTTATTGTTTTCAAATCCTTTAAAGATGGACCCATATATCATTTTTATGTAAAAATAATTATCTATTTTTAAATGAGTAGACTTTCTACCATATGCTTTCCTCCCACAATTTTAACAAGCATAAGGACATTTTAATAGATCATACTTTTTCACTGACTTGTTTGAAATCAGCCCCCTAATTTCTCTGTAGTCGCTAACCCAGCAATCTTGGCCTGGTTTAGCAGACAAGATGAAGAATAATATTCACTCCATTCCCAGTGTGTAAATGGTGAATTCAATGATTACTATTTTCTCATTAAGAATATGTTCAATTATGCCATGGATAGAACACCATTTGGTTTAATGAGGAATTAAAATGAATGAAATTAGATTTAAACTAAAATCCCATGAGCATTAATAGAGTGATTAAAGGGGGTGTAGAGGTCTTTTTTTATTTATTTCTAGTTCTAATCAAGAAGCTTCATCCTTAGAAAACTTTAAAAAAGATTAAATCATTTTTAAAGTGAAGTTTCTATTTATGTGAACTTTTTTCTTTTTAACAGTGTATCTGTAGCTATTCAGTGATTCTCCGTGTTGAGAGATTATATTGCTCATAGTTTAATTCTAATTAAAAAACAACCTAATATAATTATTGTTATTATTGTACTCTTATTACCCCTCTTGGGAACATTCACAACCATCATATGAAATAGGCTAGATCATATTTACAGGAAAATTAGCTTTAAGGAATTAAATGACTTGTCCAAGGTCACTTGAGTGTGGCAGGCAAAATTTTAATATGACCTCTAAGTCTTCCATCCCTTCATGTTCTGAAATCTCTGGATCTGTAAATATGTTGTAATGAAATGCTGAAATTTATATTACGCTCTGTAGCATAGATAGAGGGCCATCTTTAAAGAGATCATGATCTTCCTGAAGCCAAAGATTCAAAGTTGGAGGGACTGCCAGCATAAAGGGGATTTGATGGAAAGAAACTTCCTTCTTTCCTGGTTTGAAGCCGGAAAGGTCAGTTGCAAGGACTGTGAAGTAGTCTTTGAACTGAGACTAACCTAGAGCAGTCAGACAGCAAGTACTGGCAATCCCAGTCCTACAATCACAAGGAAACATATTTTGCCAATAATTTGAATTAGTTTGCAAGTGGATTCTTTATAACAGCCTCCAGACAAAAACTGAGTTCAAGCTTAGAAGATGCTGCACAAAGGACCCTCTCGTGCTATACCTAGACTGCTGAGTCAAGTTCCTGGATGCTGTTTTAAGTCACTTTGTGTTAATTTATTGAATGTTATAGACAAATGATACAAAGATAAGTCATAATTTATGTGCTGGAAGTCTGATTATACTTCCTCTAACGCCCTCCCTACTCCTTTAGGCAGTCCGGACACTTCTGCATGAAAACACAGATTTATTTATTGCTATTTGATTGATCATGTCTTTCTGTCATCTTATGTTAATAATATGACTTAATGGACAGAGAAATGTAATTGATGTTAATAACCATTGTATCATGAATAAAATACTGTTGTTTGTATTATCACTTATTTGTCAGGAAAATTATTTTGGAAACTAGCATATAGTAAGTGTTCAATAAATTTAGTTTCTATCCTGCTTATAATTGATACACAAATTAAAAACATAAAAATTGCCAGAACTATAGAAATCTATACTAGTTATATGTTAAAATTTGTTTTTTATTTCCATATTTTTCCTCATTTAACCTAGTCCTCTATGAAGAAAAAATTCCCACTCATTATTCAAAATTTACTACATTTTTTAGTGCATCACAGATCTCACAGACAGTAGTAGAAGCTTTCTAATGGATTCTTACTTCATCTTTTATACCATACATATATAAATGGACTTATTTTCTGTAAGTCTAACAACTTATATAAGTTCATATTCCAAGCTCATAGCTTTAGAGTATATGTATCTATATTACTTAGTAAATGTTTGCCAAATGAATTAAAATGATCTAGTTCTATGGAAGATAAGGAACTTAGAAGACACACTTTTCTCAAAATCTATCTGGATAAATTATGACGTCCTACTGAAAAACATTTTTCATTGATAAATCTTGGCATAGATGTCTTAGAATAAACACTGAATATCAATTGCATTCTTTAGCATGCATTCCCTAAGCAAATGAACATGAATAAAACATATGCTGTGTTTTACAGGAGACACTGATTTCTAGATAGAACACATTGGGATTTTTAAAAGATTTATTTTAGTGAAATCATTAAGAAAGTGGAGTTTGGGAAATGTATTTTTCCAAATAAAATCTACTGATGCCTTATGGAGTCCAAATTTTTCACTTAATTCAAATCTGTTAAATGTATTGTTGGTTTTCATTTGAAAATTGTAGCTTCCTGTTTCTTAAAAAAAAGAAAAAAGTCTCAAAGGAAAAGTCTCAAATATTTCTCAAATATAAAAAGAATTGGTTTGATGAACTGAATTACAGAAATGTAGGCATGCTCATTTTATTCTGATGCATATTACATATGTATACAAGTCCATCAACACCATTTTATAATTATTGCTTTAAACAGTTGTTTTTTAAATTAGGTAACAGAAGAAAATATATGAATAAAAACTACATTTCCATGCAGAATGTGGTTCACTTGAACTCCTGTCTTTGGCATTTAACAACTTCAAGGAATCTAGAATTGATCTTCTGGAATATTTTTTCCTACTTTGAGTTTGTTGAGTTTCTGGGATGTGCAAATTAAGGTTTTTCTTAAAATTTGGGAAGTTTTTGTTCATTGTGCATCAAATAGTTTTTCTTGCGTTTTCCCTTCTGTTTCTGCCATTGCTGCAGAGTGAACACGGGCAGCCTGCACGATGTTCCGCAGGCCTCTGAGGTTCTTTTCGTTTTTCTTCATTCTATTTGTTTGTTAGACTGGATAATCTCAGTTTGTTTATTCTTTCTTGTGCTAAATCAAACCAGCTATTCAGATCCTCTACTCAATTTTTAGCTTCTGTTATGGAATTTGCAACTTCACAATTCCTATTTGGCTATTGTATAAAATGTCTATCCCCATATTGATATTCTTGATTTGGTCATATATCATTATTATTCTTTAATTTGTTAGAGATGGTTTTATTTAAGCTTTTGAAGATTTTTTAAAGTTGATTTAAATTCTTTGTCTAGTAAGTTCAACATTGGTGCTTTCATGGTCAGTTTCTTTTGCCTTTTTCTTTTCAAGTGTGGATTATACATTGCTCTAGCTATGCCTAACTCACAATTTTTATCTATTAAAAAAATGGAGAATTTAAAGAAAATAACCTGGTAACTCTGGATATTATGTCTTCCTCCTCCTTAGAGTTTATTGCTATGATTTTTTTTTTAAGTGCCTTACCAGGCTAGGCAGTCAATTTCTTCAAACTGATATGACATGTTAGAAATTATAGGAGGCTTGGTCTCAAGTATGGTTATTAACTCACCCACTTTATACATCACTCGAAAACTTTTGAAACTGTAATGATAAGAAGGTAATGCTCTACATACATAAAACAGCAATAGTCTACTTAGAAAATGTAAACAACCTAAAAAAGTAACCAAGGTCATTTCTATAAACACAGTTTATTTTATTTAATTACAATAAAATATTTACAGACAAAGTCTCAAACTAATCCATGTAGTTTTAGGAACTTAATGTCTGTCTGGGACCAGAAAACAAATCTAAGTTTACCTATAGTTTTATATTTATGTCAGGTAGATAAATTAATCATAGTTTATCATAATCTGTGTACTTTACTGAGTAATGTACCACATATTGAAAAACTAATAAAAATAATAAACACAGAAATAAGATACAGATGTTTATTGAAAAACATTTTTTAAAATGCCACATAAAATAGGCAATTAGGGGAGATTTTATTTAATAGAATGGGATCTGAATGTTTATGTTCTTAAATTTTTTTAACTGATATCTAGTAAACATAAAAAATTTTAAACCCTTAAAATAATAATCATAATTTAGAATAACAAATATTCTGTTATTATACCCTGTTAAAAAAAAAAAAAAGCTAGTAATGATTTTTCCAGTGGAGCCCATGGATGCATTCTGAGTCACTAAAATACTGAGAGGCACAGAAAGTGTGGTATGCAGTGCAGTTGCTTTGATTTCCAGGTGAGATACAAGTAACTTTGGTTGGATTTTCACAATGATAAGCTAGACAGTCTTTTCTTTTGGAAGGAAGAGATACATTCCTAACTTACTCACTACCCTCAGTCTATTCTAGGTTGTATATTAAATGTCCCAGTGACTACTCCAGAACATTCACAGATTTTGCTTCATTTCTCTCTCTGCTTGTATTTTTTTCACAAGGGCATACACTACTTAGAGAATCACAACACTTTCTCTGAAAGGTCTCCTTAAAATGTGTATTAGCAAAACAAATAAAGGAATTGCCTTTGCCAATTAAAGAATATTCTCATGAAAAATTTTGGACTTCCTCTTTCATGTCCTAGAAAAGAAAATATTCAGTTCATTGTGCAGCAATGTCAATATGTCAAAGAAGTTCTATTCACTAATGATTCTAAATGGAATTATGACAAATTATTTTATCTTATCCTCCTCCCATGATT
Source organism: Glaucomys volans (assembly GCA_020662805.1). Taxonomy (NCBI): domain Eukaryota; kingdom Metazoa; phylum Chordata; class Mammalia; order Rodentia; family Sciuridae; genus Glaucomys; species Glaucomys volans. The sequence continues at coordinate 184,160 of JAJEJO010002285.1, read as the reverse complement.
AAGGACTGACCTTCATAACATCAGATTCCCAATGTCCTTATTTGGTTAATCATCCACCTGTGTTTTATTTGTGATGAACTTCTCTGCAAGTTGTCGTGTTAGAAAACATACTATAAATCTGTGAACTTTTTCACATGAAAAAATCATAAAAACCTAAGGATTCAAAAATAACAAAAAATATATTAACAAATATATAATAACCAAATTAATTTCCAGAGGTGGTCTAGGCACAGGTTTTCAACTGAGTTACCCTGGCAGAATTCAACTTTAGAGCCCCAGGCATCTTTTGCACCTGTGGATTCATTTCTCTCCTATATCTCTAGAATTGTATCATTCTTGGGAGCATTGAGCTATGTCACTAAAATCATTTTCTTATTTATGGGTTCCACTGAAGATCAAGGGTTGAAAGGCTAGAGATTGGTGCTAAGACAAGTGTGCAACCAGGTTTAACAAAACTGAAATGTGCTACTTTTTAATTAAAAGCATTTATTTTTCTAAGGATTTTGGGAAAAATCCTTTTATGTGACTGAATAGTCAGGAAAATTATTTTAACATGATGTTACTCATTGTTTATTTTAGAACCATTTTTAAGCTAGATATACAGTTTATATCAAGTAAATATTTCAATTTCAAGTATGAATTATCCTTATTCCCTTTGAAAATGGCATTTCCTCAGAGTTTTCTATCCTTCATGGAAATTTTGTTTATTTTCACTTGAAATAAATTAAAATTTCTTCATTTCACTTTAGCTAAGAGTGAAGCTTGATGGTGCTTAATCAAAAACTAAAAAATATTCATAGTACATCCCTCAAAATATGATTACTTTTTCATACTGATGTTTTTAAATTTGCTGCCATTTATTGAGTAACAACATAGAGTCACTCTGCTTCCCATGCACTGGATATCCATAGGTGCTTGATCATTGGTTTGTCTGGTAAAGTCCATGTTTCTTTTTGCTCAGTTTCTCAACTTTCGAATGGTGATTTTATCAGATACAGAATTCTAAGCAGGTTTTTTTCCTATCAATATATTTAATATTTCATTCTACTATATTCAAGGTTTCTGAACCAATCTAATTCCTATGTTTATTCCTCTATAAGTAGAGTCATTTTTTTTCCTTCTTTCAAGATTTTCTCACTGTCTCTCATTTTCGACAGTTTGCATATGATATGCTTACTTGTAAATTGTTTGGCATTTGGTGTCCTCTGAGCTTTCTGGATCTGTGGTTTGATGTCTGTCATTAAATTTTGAAGCATCCCATCCATTATCACTACAAATATTTTGATTCTCTCTCTCTTCTAATATTTCTATTATTCTGCTTCAGATTTTTAACACATTATTCTATTTACATTTCAGTTTCAAAAGTTTATTCAAACTCACTGACTCTTTCCTCAGTTGTACCAGTCCTCTGGTGAACCCTTTGAATGTATTTTTCATTTCAGTTACAAAATTTTTCATTTCTAGTATTTGCTTTTCAGTCTTTGAGTTTCAATGTCTGTGTTCACCTCTTTTTTCTTGCCTGTTTTTGAACTTTTTCCTTAGAGCCTTTAACATATTAATCATAATTATTTTAAAGTCTCTGTCTAATAATCACAAAATTTCATTTTATATTTGGGTCTGGTTGTGATACTGTAACTGAAAGTTCAGTCCTCGTCCAGAGCCAATTCAATAAGGAGGACAGAGTTTTGAGAAAAAGGAAAAAGTTTTATTGCTTAGCTAGCAAAGGAGAAGCACAGGGAGCTCCAGTACCAGAGACTGATTCTCGAATCAGCAGGAACAGGGGCATTTTAAAGCAACTCTTCAAAGGCTACATTCCAGGTGTGCCCTGACAGGGGATCCCAGGTAGCCCTGATGGTGTGTTAACATTCACTTGTTAATTTGTGAGATATTCACTTCCCAGATCCTCTGGCAGATATCTCCTTCCTGCAGAGCACAGATAGCTCAGGGTAATCTAGTTCCCTGCCCCCAGGTTAGGGAGGGAGAGAGGGAGAAGAGAAAAAGGAATACTTGCCCTTTTAAAAATAAGCCTCAGAGCCATATTCAAAAGGTGACGTGGACCACTGTTACAATACTTGCTTTGTGTCTTCAGACTGTGTCTTAGCATGCATTGTGATTTTTTGTTTGATTGCTGAGATCCAGACACAATTTATTGTGTTAAAAACAAAACAAAACAAAACAAAAAACCTGGAGTAAATGCACCTTTACCTTGAGCTGCTATGTTTACCTGGCTAGGAGTTAGGTGTGTTGACTCTAGCTGTAGAAATGAAAATTCCCTCTAGTGTCCTCTTTTCCATCTCAACTGTTTTCTCTGGATTGTCCTAGAGCCTCCATATGTAGGATCAAATGCTGGCAGGGTTTTCCTTTGTTTGTTTCCACTCTCTACTCCCCTGTGTTTCTACAGGAGCACTATTGATGTGCTGGTAAGGCATGGGGGAGGGAAAATTTTGAATTGTTTAGTAATTACGTGTCTTGTTTCAGTAAGTACTTAGTTGGGTATTTCCCTTCCTCCAGGTCAGTTAGACTTGGCTAAAGCCCCAGTGGGTTAAATCTGGTAAAAACAGCTTCCTTAGGATAGGTCTTGATAACAACAGGGAGCTCAGGTCACATTTCAAAATGTTTAGTATTTTTCCTCCTATGCTAGAAACACAAGAAATTTTTCTGGAATCTTTATGGTAAGAATCTGATAGGGATCTATGAGGAAAATGCAGTAAAGTGTGGAGGTCCTTCTGAGACCTGGCCCTCTCAGAGTTTTTAAATCTCAATCATGTCCACTCTGAGCCTCTGACAAAACTCATCAATTACTGCTCAAACTACTCCCACCAATAATAGTGAAAGACCCTCAGTCCCCCTGTCCAAGGAAGATCACGCGAAGACACTGCTGGCTGCAAAAACACGAGGCTGTTTATTGGTACACAGGCGCCTGCGGGTGCTCAAAAAAACCTCAGCCGGAGCTTCGGTGAACTGGCACACCGGGCTTTGGGGTACAGGGTTTTTATAGGGTAAAGGGGCAGGTTTTGCGCGCACGGTACGCAACAGGTATTTTATTGGCTAATTTGAATCCAGCACATAGGTCACCTAAAGGGTGGGGTTGTTTCTCGCTACTTGTTCAGGCATGCCCTGGACTTGTTCAGGCATGCCTTGGGACCCGATTATCTGTGCTTTCCTAACCGCCCTGTTCTTTCTCAACCTGTTTATCAGTTAAACGACCCCCGGGCAGTTCCCAAAACCAGTTCCCGAAACCTTCCTAGGGGGTTGGGTGAAGCGACCTATGTCATGGGTTTAAGACATAGAGCTGGGGTCTTTCAATAGCTCCAGCAGTGAGATTCTGCTACTGAGAAACTGATTCTTTGAATCTGCCTGTTTTTTCTTTTCAGTTCATGTGGCAGCAGTTTGCCTTTTATTCTCATATAGATCTAAGAAGAGTTGCTGATTTTCTTTGTTATGAGAGTTGAGATTTTTTTCTTGTTATGAGAATAGAAATGACAACTTCCAAAATCTCTGCTTGTGTCCCTGCAAACTGCAACGCTAGAAGCTCATTTGAAATTTTCAAAATCCCTTTAAATTACAAATTTGTATTCTCGTTTTAGGATTAGAGAGCTGGTGAATACAGAGATGAATGCATCCAGTCAGTGTTCTACAGTGTGATGCTGGGTTCGATTCCAAATATGCTGACTGCCAAGATTCCTCTTTTCAACAACACACTAGTCTACCTTTCTATGCTAAGATGAGGAAGATTGTAAAATACAGTTCCATATAATTTAAATGAAATACATTTTTATGGATGTGAGAATATATTGTTACCCACCCAGAATTTGAGTTAAATATCCATCATGACTATCTAACTGTGGCAGGTATAAGTAGGTAGAATTTTGGAAGCAAAGGAGGTTCCTATAATTTCAGATAATATTTGGAACATAGATCTTTGTAACTAACGTATACTTAATTGGAAGGGGGAAAAATAAAGCTCATGGGTTCACAGTCTTCTTTCTCTTTTGTTCTAGAGACAGAGTAGTGTAATTTGAAAGCTAGCCATTCTATTCTGGCCTTAAATTCGTATTATTCCACCTGTAGAATATGTCATTTCAATGTTAGCTGGGAGTTCTTATTTTTCCACATTTCTAGGAGTATCTTGTCAAACCACCTTGTAATTCATCAAAAATCCACCCTCTTTCCCATAAAATCAGTGAAAGAGCACACAACATGCCTCCATATGATATTTACTAATCCTTTAAAAAGTCTTCTCATTCTTTACTATTTCTGATTTACAGACTATTTCTACAGTGTGATATCGCTTAATAAAAATGATGTCTATATCTGTAGTGTTTTACTTAAAAGACAATGAACATCTGCATTTGGGGAAATATTCAGAGAATTATTTCTGTAGAGTTAATTAAGTTTGGTTTTCCAATTTCATCCTGATGTTCAGTATGGGTTTGCAACAATTCAGACTCATAAAGATCCTAAAATGGAAAAAGCAATATGAAAGAGAATGTAAAGATAAGTAACATAATACGTTTTAGAGAACAGCAAATAAGAGCCTTCAGGAAATGATTCACAAGATGTTTCAGAACTAATTATGCATTGTTTACTTGATAGGCCTTAACAGCTTTCTGTGGAAAATTTATGTGTAATGTGAATTCTGTTAAAGACATTTTTGTCACAAAAATCTGCAAGAAACCCCTTTTGGGTACTGTGTTGGCATCAGTTTGTGGAAAACAAATATCACATTCTATTTATTTCTAAAAATGTTTCTGGCCTATCTTTATTCCTGTAGCCTAATTATGTACTATGTTAAATAAAGCATTTGACTGAAAATTTCCAAGGTTAGTTAACAATGACGTGTTTGTACCATTCAAGTTTTCCATCAACTATGCAACAGAAAGGATCATAATGATTTTTTAAATCAATAAAATAAGTAAATCAAGGAGGCACTTCTTTTTTTTCAATAGCTAATATGATTAATTTTTATACAGTATTTTTTACTATCTACCAATAAGTATTACCCACCTGTCAAATAGGATTCACTTTGTGAGATGTATTTGTTTGAAGAATTTCACATGATATATTGCATCAGGTTCTTTCTAGAAACACAAGTGGTAAATGATATCTAGTATTTAATTCACATTTTTGAGCACTTAATTCACTTGCTTATCTCAAAGACACTAAACAGTAGGCATGATCATATCTCTGTTTCTTGGAGGAGAGAGTTGAGGCATGGATAAGGTTTTTCAATCCTATCCCTCTGCTAAATGAGGAGGCCAACACAGATGTTTGGACTCTGAAAACTCAAGCTCTTCTTTACCCTGACAATGGAAGGAAAACAAAGGGCATTGCCATTTCTACATATGAGAATGAAATCACCAAATAGCTTGAGTTGAACTGAATCCTGAGTGTCATGGAATCTAAAAAATTCCTTCCGCTTCTTTTCCCCTGTAATTAACAACAATGATACAGTGGATCTGGAGCCATTTGCCATAGATTGATCCACATTTTAGACCAATGTTTTTTAAAATTTACTACCTAATCATTCAGTCTCTTAATCATGTGTTTCATCTATAATTCTTCCTTGACTTTAAAGTCTGCTTTTACTAAAAGTGTATTGTTTACAGATTATGTCCATGATAGCCTTGAATTTTGTCAGGACTCAATGGATGTTAAATTGAGTTTGATACAATTTAGATTTAGTTGCATTTCTCTTTACCAAGCTGCCTAGTCATTTACTTTCATCTAGCAACTTATTTCTGAAAATAGTTGTTTTAAAATATTAAATCATTTTTCTATCCAATAAATATCTGAATGAAGTTTCTACATATTTTTAGGCAAAACAATTCTTTGGCCTTGTTAAAGACAGTTAATCCACATCAAAGGTATTGCTCATATAAATGACTTTAAATTTTTTATGTCTTAAAAAGATTATACTATTGTAATTTTATTATCAGTTATGACCACTTTTAATACAAATATCAAAATTCTTATTTTGTATACAACTACATAGCAAAGAAGTTGTAGGAATTATCTTTAAACTTATATTTGAGTTATTGGACTCATTATTTCAAACATCTTGGTCTGAATCGATATCAGTAATGATTCATTCTTTTGATTAAGAAGTGACTCTTTCTGTAGATGTCAGATAATTACCAAGATGACCTATAATGAGAACATTTCACAACTTTCTAACTTAAGTTCCTTATTCCCTCAACAGCATAATGACTTCCTCCTAGATCTTTTTATAGTGTTTCTGTACTCCTGGGGTTTCTTTTCATGATCAGTCACTATCAAGATTTGCTCCTATCATCTGTTTTTAGACAAAGAAATGTTGTGTCTCTGTATAATAAAAACTGTGTTTTGTCTAGATATTTTAGAATTCTGGAACATATCCTCATTTTTTTCCTTAAAGAAAGGTTTGTCCTACACATCTGTATATAAATTGCTTGTAACTGCAATAGTAAAAGATGATACAGGATACCCTTTATTATTCTGTTAAGTGCTCTGGGGGGAATTAAAGTGGTTTCTTTTATATAAAATATTAAGATTAGAAATGTAAGATGTTCTTCTGATCCTGCCCCTTAGGAATATGGTATTTAAAAGTAAGTAAGAAAAAATGATAAAATCTTGATGATGCTATGAATCTTGAAATTCATAGCAATACCAATATACAAAGAGCACTTTGTAGATGAAATCATAAATTTTCTGTTAAATCATTCAATTCTTTCTTTGACAATTTCTAGTGAGTGGAAGATTGCACCAACATTGTAATTTTTCTTTAGAATTTAAAAATTCAGATACAGTCATTTATATTAAAAAATGCTTATGTAGTGCTAGAGGTATTATCTGCTTTATTTCCTCATGCTAAAAATGTGAATCATTTCTTTATTGGTTTTTAGATTGAGAGATTTCCCATATCTGTCAGCTTTGTATCCCTGTTCTTCCCTAGTTAATGTCTGTTGAAAGCAAAGTAAGTGTCCTTGTTGGTTTTCTGTGTGTTTGTTAAAGCAACACGGAAGTTGAATGCTTATATATTTTAAACATATTCAAGGCTGATTTTGATTCTTATGAAAACACTTTTTATTTTTCAAGAGAAACTTTGATGAAGAGTTGAATCCCTATGGACCTGTAGATCATGTCCTAAGTATTGGAAGGCTCAGTGTTGTTAATCAGAGGTCTCATTTCTTATAACATTTCCATTTGTGTTAGGTATAGAAAGGACTTAGAGAGTCAGTGATGATGATTCAATGCCAATATGTGCTTATTTTGTAAAATCTCTAAAGAATTTCATCCTCTTTTTTTAAACTCTGATTTGTTGAAGAAAAATTAGACAAGACAGTAAAAACAGAACACAAAAACACACCTGTATGTTTTCATTAAAAAATCTCATTCTTTAATTTGTAACAGATATTCTTTATAATCTCCAATGTGGTCTTAAAATTATTTTCATGAATACTGATAAATTGAATTCAGATAACTTGATAGGAGTTCATTTTATAGAGATGAAAATCAATCAAAACAACTATGTTGATACAAATGGAATGAGAGGTGTGTCAATGTGGGTTATAGTTCCATCTCCTTCAATTTGTGATGTTGTGAGTTTTTGCTTCTTCATGTAGAAAACTATGAACTTTAAACTTGATTTGTTAATTCCTCTCATCATGTATTTCTTTGAAATGTTCTATGAATAGAACTTATGCAAAGAGTGAAAAATTAAAAAAGCAAATAAAAATAATATCAGTCTAGTAAGATCGGAAATCTCAATGGTAATTTCTCATAATGGAAAAAGTCTACATCAAGGAAGGTTGATTTTAAAAGTCTGAATTCTTGGATTTCCATAAAAAATAAACAACAAAAAAGACTGTGACTCAAAGTTATTTTTTTCAATTTAATATATAGTATACAAAATGATTTAATCTGAATACTTGATAAATATGACTCAGCACCTTCTTTATTTTCAAAAGTAGAATTATTTATGAGGCTACAAAAAATATGTACTATCTCAGTAGTGTTACCAGTTTTTATTTATCATGACTTTGCCAGATGACAAGGTGGTACACCAAGGGAAATTCCAACTGTACCTTTTGCAGTTGGTTTGATACCTGCATTAGTATTTTAGGGATACCTCAATAAAGTACCACAAACTGGGTAGCCTAAAACAATAGAAATTTATTTTCTCACAGTTCTGGCACCTGTAAGTATGAAATCAATGTGTTGTAAGTGTCAGCTGCTCCCAGACACTCAGTGAGATTTGGTTTCAGTGCCTCCTTTGGAAGTCCTTGTGGGTGCTGGAAATCTTCGTGCCCCATCATTTGTGGGTTCATCACTGTAGTCTCTGTCTCATCTGTGTGTGTGTGTGTGTGTGTGTACCTATATCTCTTCTAAGAAGGACACTAGTGGCATTAGATCAGAGCCTACCCGAATCTGCTAATGACCACATATTTTAATCACATTTTAAAAGACCCTATTTTCAAATAAGGCTAACTTCCCAAATACCAGGTGCAAGGATTTCAGCATACCTCTTTGAGGGACACAATTCAACTCAGAAAAGTAATATTCTGACTCAGTTCTAGTTTCATCGTCAATAATACTGGAATGAGAAAAAAATACCTATATTTTAGCAATTAGTGAGAGAACATTTATAAAAATAAAAATTTTAAAATGCTATCTAAAGAACAGTGGGTCTAGAATAAGAAAATAAGTATTCAAGTAAGAGAAAACAATTACAAAGTTTGGAGATCAAACCTTCATTTTTTAGTGATCATTTTAAAAGATCTGTAAAGGCATTTTATGAATTAGATGCTACCTAAAATGTATAACACTTTTGGTGTATCTCCTTATTTCACGATCAAGAAAAGTAGCTTCAAAGTTGCATACATCTCCACAATTTTGGTAGAATTGTGAATAAAACCCAAATGCCCTTATTTTGGGTCTGCTCTACATACTTAAATAAATTCACCACAACTTACAGAGGATGAGTGACCCTTTTCTTCTATCTGAAGTATGTGGTTATATTTTTCAAACATAAGAAACATAAAGATAATCCAAGAATGTTGTAGTAAAATGAGGAAGCAGAGTCAATTATTTTTAATGGCTTAAGAATTTCCTTTGGAAACATCTGATTAAGTGACCAGTCTCACTTTTCACCTACTCATTGCAGATAAATGCTTCATGTTAGGTGACTTTAATTACATTAAAATATTCCTGTTACATGGTCCTATGTAGAATCCATTCCCATGACATCATAGAGTTGAAGTAAGACAGAATATTTTCAAATTTTATACTTCTATGTTCAAATTATCTTTCTTACATTGATGTAAGAGATGCCAAGGTTGTCTCTGCAGTTTATACTGTAGCTTCAACATTAAAGTGTAGCTTCCAATCCTCAATAGTAAATTCTGGATAGTTTCATCCGCTCAGATCAATTTTGCTGTTGTTCAGAGCACAGCACATGGGCAACTTCATGAGTGAAAGTATGAAGTGGTAAAACAAAGACAGCCCAAGAGAGTCAAAGCTCTCACCCAAGAGTCAGTGCTTTTATATATATATATATTTAGTAAATATATAGATAAGTCAGCTTATCTATATATATGAATTTAATATGTATACACACACACATATATATATGTATATTTTTGTTTTTCCCAGAAGAGCCTCCTTTCACCGTCTCTAGGAGGGGTAATCACATAGGATTAAGCTTCTGGGACCTTGAGTAGTCCTTGCCAATTATTCAAGTTTTCCCTCTCAGGAATCCTCTCCATCAAGTTAGAGGGGATCCTTTTCCTGGCACCCCAGCCTCTCATTTTTAGCTGACTTCCTTGGATGTCCAAATCAAAACCTCACTTTATTCTTTGTGGACTATCATAACTAATGAAAATTTGTTCTTTTTCTTCTAAAGTTAGATTATTACATTCCATTTATACATATCTGCCAAACACCCAGTCCCCAGGATGGAAAGTAAGTAAGAATATAAGAATGGAGAAAGAATACAGCAGGGAAGCAGGAAATGAGAGCATTAGAGGGAGGGAGGGTCCCTACAGAGTATCTTTTCTTCAAAGACAAGTGAAAAAGTTATGAGTTAAGTGTTTATATTTAAAAAAAGAAAATTTGATCTTCCTATCCTTTACTCAATACTGATGAGCAGATTTCTTTAGACTTTCTTTGTTACACAATTTTCCTTTATCTCTCTGTCACTCTCTTTCTCCTGGTTCAGTTTAGATTGCAAACCTCAAGAGGAGAGAAACCAGATATACAAATATATACAAATCTCTGTATCAAGTTCCAAGTGATATAGGATGTAACAGTAGTAGCATAAAATTGGAATGGAGAAATATGTATTTTTGTTTGGTGGTAAAGAGTGTTTTAGCTCAAGTGACTTTAAAAAAAAATTACAGATGATCCTAACATGTTGTGTCACTTTGTTTTTATCTCAGTCATGGTCAAACCTTGTCTAAAGAAATGGAAGATCTAATGTCAAGGTGTTAAAATAAAGAGCGGCTATATTCTATTTCACTTTGTGTTTCTAATTGTGAAGCAAACTCAGAAAGTTTCTGGAAAGCAGGGGATTCCACTGCATACGCTGTATCCTTCTCTGCTTTGCACTGAGGTGGGACAGATAAACTAGCCTGGGAGAGAAATCTGCACAGGAGTCTTCATTTCTAAGGGATTTCCTGGGACCCACAGATGTAATTTAATGGCCCTGCACTTAGCACAGCCATTTTGAGAACAAAAGAAGCACCACTTGCCTGGTTTCCATCTAACCATTTGGACTTTAATAAGAACTTTATTGTTTTCTATGGGAAACTATAAAATCTGAAAAATTCCTCAAAACTTCACACGTGGGTAACTCCACTGCCTCTCATCAAGAGCTCTATGGTCTCCAAGGGCATATTTCAATTTCACTAGGCTTAGCACACTTTTAGGATATGGCTCAGCAATGAGCAAAAGAAAAAATTTATTTCCTCCATGCTAGACTAATTGTTACTTGTCTTCTTTTCATTTTTTAATTTAGTCTCTATATAATCCTCTGGTTGCTCATTCAAAAAAGTGTTATGAGGAAATCACTATGCAATATGGTAAGGGGTGAGGTATAACTAACTAACTAGTTATGTAGTCATCTTGGGTGGTCAAGGATATTGTGGGCTGATGAAAATGTGGTGACCAGGGACTTGCAGGAACCTGACTCTGTTTTCTCTAGGAACATTTCACTAATTCAGTGTTCATGGTGATTTTGCAAAATATAAGACTGCAAATAACAGGATTAAAAAGTAAATTCTTTAAAATATAAAGCATTACTCTTACACAAACTTAAAACTAATTTGTGCAATTTTTTGTTGAACTTGTTAATGTATAAAAAGGCAGGAAAATATTCATGAAAACTCAAAAATGGAGTTTTTTGCAGTTGGTTAGTATTGAGAATAGTCAAAGAAATTTATGAAAGCTGCAAGGCAATGAACTATATTTGGAGTTATTCTTTTCTATGAGAGAGATAATATTCAAATACCTTTGCAACAAAAAGTTTGCAACTTAATCGTGTAACTTTGCTAAGTCTGAGATCTTGAACTCATGATGACAACATACTTGCATGCCTTGTGATGAGAGCTTGAAAAGATAATAATATTTTTCATTAGATAAATCTTGGGTTTGAATAGTGCATCATAAATAATTTCATAATCTATTCAGCTTAAACATTTTATCCAAAGACATATCATTTCTCTATATTGATAAATATTGATATAATGTCCATATCAGGGAGAATAGTAGATGTGTTTCATTCACACAATTTTTTTTTGCACACTCCATTTTGAAGTCTCATGCAAACCCCAATTTGTTGTTCAATCTGAGTAGGTGAGTGTGAAAGGGGCCTGAACACACTTTTTAATATGTCACTCAAAAATAATCTATCAACAACAAAAATTCAAAACCTATACAATGAGACAATATCCAGAAATGAATCCCCAAAATCTGAAATCTTTTTTTTCCACATTGGAGAGAACCTGATAGGAATGGTGATAGTAATTACTCCAAATATGGCAATCCTAGATATAATCTAAAAGAATTTTCCATGTTTCCAGCATAGAACTTTTGCTGAAGAGCAGACATGGCTCAGCACCTTTCTAAGTGTTCATGTAGAGAGCCTGAGTCGGTCTTGCATTTCTCATGACAACCACAGCATAAGAAATTCACAAGTGCTGGTTCGGATTCTATGGTCAATACCTTGAAGAGTCAATGTTGTTGGATCCTCATAAGAAAGACCACAGCGAAGCAAAACAAAACAAGTACTGCATGCTGTAGCCAACTTCAAAACACTAACAATGTCAGGGAGAACCAAATCAAGGGCAGGTTAAAATGGAGATCCAGTTGACCAAGTTGGATCACTGGAAGAACAGGTAAGAACTTGAGAAGCAGCATGACTACAACAATAGTCCATCTGTACTTGGAGTATGCCAGGTCTTCTTCATATGTTGACACCAGCATAAAGGACAGGAGAAGTGGGAAACCTTTGAGTAGTTACCTGAAAAAGACCACTTTAGGCTGGACAAAGTGGAGACAGATTCCATTGAGAAGTGGAATATTTCTTCATTATCTTGGAAATGGGGCTCTAAAAGAAAATTCATGAAATATAGAAAATTATTATTTTACATAGTCTGATACAGGGTTCAAGTGATTCTAAGTCACTTAGAATTATTTACACCAGCAAAAATTAATATTATCAAGGAGTTGGTAATAAAGGGAATGAACTTTATTTTTTTCATTTCATTGACTTATTGCTTACTATTTGGGTATAGTTCAATATACTGTAATCACAGTTGAAGCACTGAATAATACTATGAGACTATATCATATAGAAATTTATAGTACATTCCAAGGCCCAGTGAAGAATATCTTTGTAACCAATTGACAACCATGTAAGTAGCCATAGTTAGTGGTATGCTACAAAAGAATAATGCCTTTTTTTTTGTACTGGAAATGACTCTGCTACTGAGATGAAACCAAACCACATTAATAAAAAATTCAAAGTAGCTTGGTATCATAACAATGAAGGAGAAGGACATTGACTAATTAGTTTATGCTCACCCCTCCACAACACCAAGGCATTTTCCAAACAGACATTTAGAATAATTCAAATAGCTTCTGTGTTGTTATTCAATCAAGATTTCTCTTTTGCTGGTTCTTAAATCTCCGTTCCTCAGTTCTTCTGTCATTGCCCTCTAAATTATATCACTGTCAACAAGAGTAAAATACAAACTCTATAAATGAACAGTTGCTACAGGAAAACAAATTTAACTCAAATGAAGGAAAATAATGCCATTCAATCAAATAATAAATTTTACATGTATGGGTTGCGTGCAAAACTATGTTACATTTTTACTGATATGACACAATTTAATTATACAAATTAATAAGAAATCAAGCCATATTTGTGGATGTTTTGCATTGGAGAGCCTCCCTTAATTCCCACCTTTAGAGTTAAGAGCACATTGGCAGTTTATCATTTTAACTCTGAAGGGAAAAGCAGAATCTCTTTCTCTTTTTCCTTAAATTTGCAGGCCATAAAGAATCACATGTCCACAGCAATAGACACATGTCTGCAGTCTTTTGGTAGAAGATGCACATGTTCTACCCTGAGACTGTTTCTAAGAATGGACTTGCTTGTCCCTGACGAGTCTCTCCTAATTGCCATAAAGCTTGTTGAAGGAATTGTGCATACTCTTAGTTTACAATCCTTCATCTCCCCTGGACAACTGAACCCACTTCAATATGCTTCTGAGCCTACCATTTGCAGTTATTATCCCTAGACTTACCTATGAGGTTTATAATACCCAAATCCAGTGAATATTTCTCCTCATCTTACAATATCTTCCCATCCTCAGGTACAATTCTCATACCATGTTTCAGACACATGAACTGTATGATTCTTGTGTTTAAACAACCAAACATAATTGCAAACTACAATAAAACCCTTTTGCAGAAAAAAAATAAAATAAAGCCCTTTTGCATGAAAACCCATCTTTGAAGATTTTATACCACAGATACAACATACCCAACCTTCAGATAAGCTATGCTGCTTATGCTGCTCATAGAGAAATTACCATTGGGATTTAAAGAGAGAGGTTGCCTTTTAACTCATGGTTAAGAGAGATCCATACCCTGATGATATTTCCAATCAGATGTATGTGACATTTGATAAATTAGTCAGCATCTATTAATCTATTTCTTCTTCAGAAAAATAGGAGTATTTATAACAATAAGTATAACTCATTGGAGCTTCCCTCTGAGGTAGCATATGCTAAGAGCTTTACCTTAATTTTACTTTTTAAGTCAAATCTATAAAAATATGTGACTATAATTTTGCTTTTACATACTTGGAAAACAAACTTTGATAATTCTGAAGCACTTAGCTAAGTCACAGAATAGGGGAAGCAACTTGGTCATTTACTCAAAAGCCTCCAAAACAGCCTTGTCATGCTACAAAAATATCTAGCATTTACCCAGAACATAATTAGTACTCATTAAATAATATCTGCAAGAATGAAATTGTGTAAAATATTTCAAACTGTATAAATCTACTTTAATGTCTGTTTTATTTTTGAAGGGACATTGGTAAAAATACATACTAACCAAGAAGAAAAATTACAAATGAACTTTGGTTTATTTTTCCTTAAAAATGAGGAAAAGGACAAAAAGAATATGGAAATATTCATAAATGTATTAAAATGCACAGAAGGAACCAAAAGTGAAATGAAAGAAAAGTAGCATTCAGGAGGCCAAGAAAACTCAAAGACTCTCACAGTGCAATTCAGTCTATAACAGCTTCAGAAGTCACCATCAGCCTGAATGTACAGGCCAGTTAAAAGTGAGCTGTTGCTCTGGAATAATGGCTATTCTTACTTTTTTTGACATATATATTAAAGTAGTGACAGTATGAGCTGTCTCTATGAAATGAATGTCAGTATTTGTTACTCCGCTTATATTTTTACAGAAATTGCATTTTAAAAAGTAAGCCTATTTGTGGAACCAAAGACAAAAGAAATAAATGCCTGTATAATAAAATTATTGTAGCATTAAACATGCATTCTGTTTGATTATAGAATTCTTTCAGATAAGTACAATACATTTTCCAGTTCATAGCATTTAGATATCTCAAGTCCTCCCACACAACCATGCAAGTCATATAGATTTTACCTTTTAGAAAGCACATGATAAATAAAATAATTTTTCATATGATATCACAAGTAAGTGAAAGAAAGCTGATTTCTAGAATGGGCTTTATGAATTGCATACATTTGAGATCATGATAATGAAGATATTAAATGACATTATTAGTCGTTATGTGAATTAACAAGTAAAAAATTTTAACATAAAATGAATTACTGTGTTTACTACTACATAAATCTGGGGGAATAATGGCTATTGTTGATAATAAACACTCAGTAGATCATATTCCTTGCTTGTCAACTTTCTGAATCCTTTTATCTCCTGAGTTTCCTTTCCATCCTTTGTTCTCTCACTAACAGAAACAGAGTGCCTCCTGGATGGATTCATCCACCTATTTTTGTTTTTCCCACTATTTAGGAAGAGAAATCTTTGCTCAATTTAGCTTTGACATAAAAATGATAATTCGTATTATCTCACCGCTTTACCTACCAAGATAGAAATTTAAATATATGTGATGTAAATAAATATATACATACCCACATGTATTAGGGTTCTCTAGAGGAACAGAACCAACAGGGTGGTTATTAAAAGGGAGTGTATTAGATTGGATTACATGGCCAGAAGTGGGAAAGTTCCAGGACTGTCTGCAGGCTGGAGAGCTGGTATTCCATTCCAAAAGCTGGAGCCTCAGAACAAGAGGAACCCATGGTCTAGCCCCAGTCTGGGATCAAAGACATGTGGACTCCCTGAAAAGTCCCCTATCAGAGTCTTCCTCAGAATAGCAATAGTTCGCTATTTTCAGGTGATGGGCATAGCAATCTAAGCACCCATTTAAAAAGAATGGAGCTTGCATCTGCTGCCACTTCCTGTTCTTCCACCTTTTTGTTCCATCCAGGCCTCCATCCTAGTGGACTGTGCTGTCCATATTTAGAGCCAGTGTCACACATGACAAATTCTTCTAGTAATACTTATTTCTCTCTCCCATCACGTGTGGGTGAGAGAAAGGGTTCCCATGGAAGGGATGGGCTGACTGCAAAATAAATGCTATGAGAATAGAACCTCAAAAAAGACACAAAAGACACAAAAGAAATATATTTTAAAAAGCGGGGGCAGACCAGAGGGATATGGATTCTAAGAAAGATGGAGTTAGCGCTTGCTTTATGTCTAGTGGTACAGATCAAAGGGGATTGGTAGGTATAAGGTTTCAGTGTGGGAGGAGTCTTGTCTTTGCTTCTTCACCAAAAACGGGATATGGGGAGGGGGGGTAAGCAGACTGTTTGGCTCTTAGCCAAAACATCACTCCCATCTCCCATCTCCAAGGCTGTGCTTGAACTTGAGAAGTGAGTTAGGACAGGGCACCATGTGAATCAGGCTTTCTTGAACCAGTAGATTACGGCTGGGAGTTCCCAGACCAGGCTTCCCTGCCTAATGGCTTGGTTCCCCCACATGGCTCATGGATGGCTTTCTGCACTCATTGGCATAACCAGAAGTCTCTTAAATTTAGGCATCTCTTAATTCACTTAAATTGATAGTTCATATTAACCACTATGTCATACACACACACAAACACACACACACACACACACACACACACACACACACGACACACAGACCCATTAAAAAAGGGAAAAGAATTCAAATTAATTCAAATGCAGAAATTAAAATTAGGCATTAAAAATCAGTCATATGAACTTGCATCAAGAATACAAATCTGCATACCTAAAAGATTGGAAATATTGTTAGTATGACTACAGATATTCTGAAAATCATAAATTAGTAGGTAAAATAAAGTGTATATAATCCTGCGAAAACTAGTGGTTTTCTATCCAAACATACACTTCAAAATTGCTCTAAAAGAGTTACTTCAAAACAATATAATACTATAAGAAAGAAAACAGCAAATAATCAAAAAATTATCAACAAAGTTCATAAAACCCAAAGATTTTAATGTATTTGTTCTTTCAAAACCTAAAACTTGTATGATTCTCATGCTATAGAAATTTTTCAAGAACATTAGAAAGAAGGAAAGCTACCAAATTTATTTAGTGAAGCCAACATAACATTATAACAATCTTCACAAAGAAGAAAACAAAGAAACCTATAAATTCTTTCAGTTCAGGTTTCTGAGGAGTGTATTCCAATAAGTTGGAAGATATTAATTGAGGAAATATCAGTGCAAGATTGGAACAAGGGGGCAGGAAGAGACAGGGAAAGCCTGCAGACTAGGAAACTAAGTATTTTAACTGTGGATGTAGAGTGAGAGGGAGAAGAATTAAGGAGAAAAATCCTCAAGAGTAGGACAGGTCTGAGAAAAGCTATCCACTCAATGGCAAGCTCTCATATGAAGCAATCCTATAGAAGAGTCTGAAAGTGATATATCTGGCCAGGTCCTATTAATCTTATTATGCGGAGACACTGACTGGGCCACAGAGTGAAGAACATGTTCCCTGTCCCAATTCAATAGAAGACAAAGGCAGTGCTACTACAGGCTGGCTGTTCATTGTGTTTCCTGTGTAGAAATTCCTCTCCAAGCTGTTGCAGTGTGTTCTATACCTGCCAATACACCTACATTACTAGTGAATAGAAATGCTAAAATATCAATTGTTACACAAGAAAATGTTAGCGACATTATAATAAAAAATAACATTTTATCATGGCCAAGTAGAATTTATTAAAGGAATGCAGTGATGGTTTGATATGTAAACATAAAATAAGTACATATTTCCTTTCTGTTATCATTTTATTCAAGACTGTGTATATACATGTTTGCCAAATTTGGGAAGGCTTAAATTTTAATATAAGCCATAAAAACTACTCCAAATCAATTAGGAGACCTAAAGAATCTCAGAGACAAAGGTTACTAACTTCCAAGGAGTTACACTGATATATGATACAGAGGTCCTCGTGACCTGCTCTTGTGTATCAAACCATGGATATTATGATGCCCTGGGTGGTATCAACAGTGATTTGATATATAGAGATCTGTTTAATAGTTGCATTATACATAGTTCCAACTGCAGCACTTGATTTACTTTTTTATTTTACTTGACCAGTTATATTAATAAGTAATCATAGGTACACAATTGTGTTATGTGATAATTGTTCAAACATAGCTAAATGTGTCTACAGTGTGAAATGATTGACTTAAGCTAATTAGCGTCACCTTTAATACTTATCATATTTTTCTGTCTAGCTACTATTTTTGCGTCACAACACTATTTATATTTTAAAAATCTGAAGAGCAAATTCTGTTATTTGAAACAACATGGATGAACCTTAAGGACAGTGTTTTAAGCAAAAAATGCCAGGCATAGAAGGAAATACACTATATATTCTCACCTTAGGGTCTAATGGTGGATACTAGAAGCTAGAGAATGGGGGAATGGGGATATATTAGTCACAAAGTATGAAGTAGGACTTGAGATTTCTCCTTGAGATTCTTATTTGGGCAATACTTTATATGTTTAATAGTATTAGCAGATTTAATTGAAACCTGAATATTTTCAATAAATTTCATCAGCAACATCAAGTAAACCAATATTTTATAATTTTGTATTTGATTTTCTAAGGATTGATCCTCAAAGAAGCTTGAACATATTTAATATCTGTTCTCTGATTATAGTTGATAAAATGAATATAGACTATATTTTAACATTAAGAAATATCATTTCAATATCACATTGATATGAAATTGATATGAAACAAGCCCCCATGCTGAAATGAATAAACTGTATCACTTATAGGAAATATTTCAACAAGAAAAATTTTTAAGAGTTGTGGAAGATAACCAAAAACTTCCTTGAAGTAATGGAAAGATGAACAAAATGGAGGACAGACTTATTACTGGATGGAAAGATTAAATGTCACAATAATATTAATTCTCTTCATATAATTTACAAGTAATAATTTGAAAGGTCTTTAGATTACTTTGACAAATATTACTCTAAAATTTATTTAAAATGATAACTGTTCAAATATAGCTAAAAAAATAAACAAATGTATGCCATGCCTGGTCCTGACATTTATCATCAGTATTTAAAATGTTACAGATTCAAAGACAATTCTGTTTTGCCACTAATAATGGTAAGATTCATAAATTATGAATATATTTTATTTTATGCTACAATTAAACCTTACAAGATAATTTCCTTTTATATATATTTGTATCATAAATACTATTTTGTAACTCATATTTTAAAATAGTTTTATCTAAATTTATAAGTTTTACATTATTTTATGTTATGAAATAGAAGGATATTTTTGTTATGAAGCATGTAAATATATACATTTACATATTAAATAATTCTCACATCTATGAGTAGCAAACAACACAAGAGGATATGATTAAATTGTATTTCAGCATTTGGTTAATTGTTTGAAAATTTAATAAAGATTCAAATACGTTATATCTACTCAAATTAATTATATCCACCTATGTCAAAAGTTAAACAAAGACAAATTAATTTAAAAAAATTTATACCAATGTCTTTTGTCAGTATAAGGGGTTGTCTTCTTGGAAAAATGAAAAGAAAAACCCATACATGTAATTACTCATATATTTTATAGTTAAAAGTATACATTTTCATGACTTCAGAAAATACCAAAATATGCTTGGAAAGCATATTCAGGAACAATGGCACAAAAGTGGTTAATAGCCATATTGTATGAATATTTCTTAGCAATTGGTAAAATTATATAAATACCTCAACTGAAAATAATGGGTATTAATAGGCAATCCAGGAAAAAATCATACTGATTATCAATAACCATGCCATACATATATAAATAAGGACAAACCTCATCTCATTTATCAAGTCGTCACAACATTGTTTCACTTAATTTTTGATGTTGTTGAGGTTGCAACAAGTGCATGAAGAATATCCTTGAACCAAGTGCATGAAGCACCCTTTCTTCTTCTGGATAAATTGTAATGAGAGCATTCTTAAGCCAAAGTCCTGCCACATTCCCTTAACTGCCAGAAAAATTAGTGGACCTGTAGATGCTTCATTGAGACTCAGTTGATAGTCTTCAGATGGCCTGGGAGAGACAAAACCAGAGGAAAGGGGAAGGCAGAAGAAGAGGAAAGAAAGAGTGGCTACTGAGGAAGCAAGGCTATTGTCAGCATAGAGATGACATAAGAAACAGAACTTTATGGTTGGTATTTAACACTCATCATGCATGTTTCCTGTCATCACATTGAAACTCCATCACCTGCAGTTTCTGTCTAGTATTCTCTCTTCTTAAAATAAATGGAGGTGATTGAATGTTGTCAATTCACCTGCCAAATAATCCCCATGCCATTTCAACACTATCAAATGTTGTTCTTTCACTCAAACTATATAGAAAGCCAGTGTATTCTTTTTTCTTACTGCTGCCTACTTAGATTTTTCAGGAAATATATATTTTCCCTCTTTTCCTTAATATTTTCCTGTCTATACAATTATCAAATGTAAAATGTTGGCTACAAATATCTTGCACCCCACTAATTCTTTTTCTGTTTGCAGCTTTCTTAGAGACCTTTCAAAGCAAGTGAAAAGGCAGTGGATGTACACATAGGAAAATAATTTTCAAATATTTATTTCTTATTTTATTTATTTGTTTTCATAAAGATTTATCCAGAATGTCACAAGGGAGCTAATTTTTCCTAGAGCAGAAAATCAAATCTGAATTCTCCTGATAATGTTAAGAAAAATGTTGAAGCATTTGCAGCCTGGGTCTGTCTTATCATTTCAGAGCAAAATGAATTAAATTTCTCCCAGGTGAAAGAAGGCACAGAGCCATCCTGAGCCCTTCTCAGCAGGCAGGACAGGAGAAACAGGAGCAACCTCAGGACTTTTCTTATTTGTGCGAGATGTATGACACTCCTGATGAGTCTTTAGAAGAGCTGAAAGAATGAAAAATTGTGAATATTATCTTGTTAACTTTCATTTCTAATCTGAGGTTAGAGATGCTTAATAGACTATATTCTCAGTTTTTTGATGAAATTTATATTTTTGCTAAGCCCGGGGCATAAGAATAAAATAAGCTAAAGACCCATCCAGATCTTTGAGATAATAAACACTGTATTTCAGATGAATGCTATTATGTTTTGGTGGGGGGCCTAAGAGCCTTGCAAACAATAAGTATGTATACCCTCAGCCCTGCTATTGTATTTTTAAAAAGGGAAATATTAGGAAAGATGGTCATGAAGCAAACAGAATACCAAAGACACAGATATGATTTTTCCCTTTCCTCTCCTCTTCCTTCTCCCTTCATATTCTTCTAATCTCTGATTCTAATCTCACTACCAAAGGATTTTGGTAATTCAAATTCATTTGCTTCTTTAAGAAATAACCATGAAGCAATGCAAGTACCAAATTTGGTAAGAAAAAGAATCCTATACTTTCCAATAAAAAAAATAGAATACCACAAAAAATTATATTTGGAAGCACTTTCAAAGCCTTTTTTTTTTTTTTAGCAAGAATACTAGACAGGATTTTCATTAAACCAGGCCTTCTATATTAGAATTATATACTGCTATTGCTACATTAATCAAAACAGTGGGTGAAAAAGCTGTCCAGGACTAGCTGTTATTAACATGTCATATTCCAAACATAGGGGAAAACCCAGCATGAAAATATATATAACAAATACTACTTGCAAAAGAAGCAACCACAAATCTCTACAAAATACAAAGAAATCCATATACACTAACATATCAGGGACAAAAGTCCTTATTTGGCTTTCAAAGTAATCAGTTTTATCCCCAGAAAATAGGTCCAATTTACTGACAGCTATAAACTGAATAGTAAATTGACTCTTTATAATATCTTCTCTCCTAGTATTACACTGTGGGCCTGCTTCAAGAATCACCGTCCAGCTGCTCCTTGAAAGCCTGCATAAAGATACACGGACCCCTAAAGTAATGTATTTCCCAGTTCTTTGTGGCACTGGTAAGGCACAGAATTTATGGGGACTTGTTAGAAAAGCCAGGCTAATAAAAGGAGAAAGATACCCAAGTGTTCTTGGCAGTGCATTTTGCCCATAGTTGTAAAAGTGTTTAAGCTTCTCTGTCCAAGATGATATCCTCACCATCCAGTGAATGAAACTGTAGGAGAAACCAGCCAACAATGTTCAACAATGCATTCTATATATTTTAGCTCACAACAATTAAATCTGCCCAATGAAAAATGTTGTTTTTGTTTAAAACATGTCCTATGTCCCTATTACGATGATTTTCTTTTGCCCTAAAAAAAGCAATCATTTTATCTAGAGCAGCACCAGTTATTAAACTTCTCAAGGAACAGAATAGTAAGTATGACATAGTAGGATTGACAGAAATGAAAGCCTGCCGCCTCTTCATTTTTAAAAACTTTTGTGATGCTTTTCGCTAGAGCTAACTCTTACATATTTTCAAAGGAGGGGAGGGAATGTTATAAAAAGTAAGTGTATATTATGGCTGTTGAAGAAGTGAAAATCTTAGATAATGGAAAATATCAGATGTTTTGATACTCACAATTTATTCGAAAAAAATATGAATGGTGGTGGACAAGTCTGTTAGGATTCTCCCTTCTTATTATTTCTGCCTGTATGTTTAAAACAGTGTAATTTTGTACCATATAAAGTGGAGTGAGGGAGGGAAAACAGTCCATCTGAGGAAAACCCTACCTTTCTTAAAAATAGCATCAGATTATATGTAAATATTTTTGACAAAAAAAATCTTGCTTCCATTTACTAAGGCAGAATGAAAAGAGAAAAGAAAGGTGTGAGACTCAAGAAAGCAGGAGAGTCAAATGATCATTCTGAAGGTGTTTCCTAGAGCTGCTCCATCTGACATAGTAACCTCAGACACATAAGCCAACTTTACATCTAAGTTCAAGTTAATTAAAAATGATATTAAAAATAAAATTTCTCAGGCTCACAATAACATTTCAAGAAATCAACAACCACATGAGATTAATGACTACAGTACCATGCAAAAGAGCTTATAGAACATTTCCATAATCACAGAAATCACTATTAACACAGAAATCATTAACATCTCTACAGACCTTTTCTGTTCTTGGAGAGTTTTTCTATAGCCAATGGAAAGTACTAAGGCAATAAAAGGAGAGAAGCAAACATTGCTATATAAAATTATTGTATTTATCTTGACATTAAGGATTTAAAAAAGAGTATTTTCAGAAATATGTGGGAATCAACAGACTTCCATATTGTTGCAGTAGCTATAGGTCAAGGCCTTTCAGTCCTAACACTGTGCGAAACCTGTCAGTCAGCAATTATTTAGTGGATGTTATTATGTTCCAGGTACTGTTCTAGACACCTGGAATATGAGTGAACAGAAAAGAAATCCCTGCACTGAAAAATCCAGAATTCAGATTTTGCTTCAGAGCCATTCTGTAATTAGCTGGTGCCAACCTGAAATGTTATTGGATAATAGAGTCCTGCAGTCCTTTCCAGATACCATCTGCTTTAAAACAAAAACAAACAAAAAAAACAATGAAAAAATTAGGTATGAACTAAATAAAGAGGGGACATAAATGATATCTGGTATTAAGTAGGGCCTTTTTTCAGCATGCATTTTCTAGCTTTATTCCTGTTAAATTTTAAAGGGTCCACTTTCATTAAAAATTTTTTGAGTGTGCTGGTGAATGAACCCAGGGCTTCCTGCTTGCTAGGCAAGAGCTCTACCACTGAGCTCGTCCTCTACCATTAATTTGTATGTGGTTCACTATGTATTCAGGCACCTACTGAAGCAAAAGGTAAATGAATATGATAGATCTTAAATAAAAGAATCTTTAATGTTAAATAGTGAATAATAATGCAAAATTTGATATACCTGACAAATATAAAAAGTTAAAAGTTGTATTTGTTTTCATTAACATTTTTAATATTCCAAATTGATCAAATTCTTGTCAATAATATTCATGTTTGGTTTACATTTATTAATGAATAAATAAATATAAAACCCTTGTTTTTCAAAAAAAGAATTTAAGACAGTTTTTCTTAAATCTAGTTTTTTCTAAACTTATTTCATCACTAATTTCATTTATCCACCCCCAGGGCCTTTATATTTATAACCATATTATTCACTAGAAGGGAATTTGAATAAGAAAACATATTTTGACAAAAAAATACCATCCAAAGGTGTTAGTCATAAATATTATTAAAGTATGACACTTTAATAATACTCATACAACTCAAATTGAAATCATAGAACTTAAAAAAAGTGTGTACTAGGTACAATTTCTTCCCATATGTATGCATATATACAAACCCAGCATTAAGTTTAAATGCTTTTTAAGTGTAGCTTAAGTTACCATAAGTCTGGCCATTCAAACTTAATAGCAAGACTCTGTCTTTAGACAATCCACTAAAATATAACAGCAGAGTATGAAAACCTACCCACCCACTGTGCAAAGACCAGAACTAAAGCAGATTGAATTTATTGATGGATTTTTACAATTGGTATGTTCAAATTGATTTCAAACATGGAGTAAATTGGGACTTAAATTTTAAACTGTTAAAGTGAGATGTGGAAACTATAGACCTTCTGCTTCCAGAATGTCCCTAACTTGAATGTGCATTTTTACATTCAGAAAAGGGTGATGAGCAGATGCCTAAACAGTACCTCCAGTTTCAGATGAAGTCTGGACATGGCCAAAGATTTAATAAATGTTCTTTGCAGGTATTGAAACCATGCATTAACAACATAATCATTAATTCTCACGTCTAACATGATATTTTAAACCAAACCCTATAAAATCAAGATTTAAATAAGAAGCAAGTTTTAATTTTTACAGGAAATTGAAGCATCTACTCCTGAAGTACCATGTTTTGGAAACGATGTTTTGAAACACACAAAAAATATATATCTCAGCAAATATATTTTTTCAGCATAATTTACTTGTGTGAAACTATGAAAATAATGAGTAATATTAATAGGATACAAAATATTTAGTTTAGGTGATAGGAACTTAATTATAGGAAATTTATCTTTGTGTTGCTAATTCTAGCACATTGTAAACCATGTGGTAGGCAACCCCAATTTTTTTGAACACTTAAAGAAACTAATGCATTTAAATATTAGCTCTTTGCAGTGTGGGCAGGACTTTTTTGCCTGGTTACCAGTTTGTTTGAATATTCTAGAAATGGAAATCTGGACAGAGGTGTTTTCTACTAGTGCTTATTTCATGTGCAGTTGTACTTAATTTTAAGAACACTTGGAAAATCTGGATAGTGGAGAAGTTTCTATATCTTAAGTGGTTCAGGAAAAGAAAAGGAAGAGTAATTGAGTTCAATATTACTTATGGATTCTTTTCCAGTACCCAGCTCAGGAGGAAGAACTTTTCTTTAAAACCATCCCTTTTTAGAATCATGTGGAAGAAATAATCCCTACTCAAAAAATGCAGCCAATGTAGGGACCTGGTGGGCTGGCTCCTGACAATCCTATGTGAAGGAGTAAGGCATTGTTTTTCTGTCATGAAACTAAATACCCAAAAGTGACACAAAACCACCATTCTCATTTTAAAGAAGTCCTTCCCTGACTTGGAAGACAAAATTAGTTGTTGATTTGTCTAGTCATTTAATGTTCCAAACATAGCTCAATGGATGTTCTCAGAGAATGGGCTACCAACATGATTCCAGGATTGGAATTGGGATTTCTTGATTTTTCTTCAAATCCTGTTCCATTCCCACTCTAAAGTCTAAATATATTCTTGACACTATGTGGATGTTCAAAAAAAAGGAAAAAGAAAACAACCAAAAGCAGATAGATATATTGAATAAATATGGGTCACACTACCAAGTTATCTGAACACTAATTGCTAGGTGAGAGATTATTCCATGCATAAAGTTGACTCATTTATATAAATCATAAAGTATGTAATAATGTTTATTTCTTTTTATTACTAATTACCACAATATTCCGAGTATAATTCTAATGCTATGGAAGTTTCCCCCTTCAGAAACTTGCATTACAGCCCAGATGAAATCAATCAATGGTGTCAATCTGGTCCAAGGGTCTAAATTCCTCACTTATTACGGGAGTTGGTGGTTTGTGGAATGAAGTGTGTGTGTTTGTGAATGTATGTATGTCTTATTGAGACCCTAATTTCGCAACCGCAAACTCATTTGCCAGAATCAAAGAATGGGATTTCAAATACAGTAATTTATTTTACATAGCCCATTAATTACATTAGTCTTCTGCATATATCCAGATGTGCACATAAACATTCATTGGAGAATGTACACCATTCCTACTCTAAAATAGTTCACAGCACAGCAAATATAGGCATCCATTTTCTCTGGGGATAGGTCGTCTAACATCAATTTAAATGGATGTGGGCTGAAATTTTAGGTTTGATTTAAAATTTGATCTCTCACAATCTTAGCCTTACGCTGGACCTTCGTTCACTCTTCCTGGGGAGTTTTTAATGGCATCTCAATCTCCTTAACAGTGTGCAGTACATTCTGCTTTTCACATTACCATTCTTAATGTGTCCTTGAAATACCTGGGGTACTGAGGATTGTTCAACCACAATGCACAAGTCTTGTATTATGTGACTGGAAGAATACTTAGAAACCTTGGTAGTAAAAATGACAACATATAGTTTTTAACCATTTATTTAAAAAAAATTTAAAGTATTTTAAATGTTCTGACATCATTATTCAAATGCTTGTGTTCTGTGTTCAGTTAGATTTCAAATCTTTTAATTTCTCCTTGCCATATGCTTTCATCCTATCTGAGAGCACAGAGACAAATTCTGTATGGCATACGCAATTATGACTTCTAGAAGGTGTTATTCTTTGAGTCTTGGTTTTCTCTCCCTTTGTGTTAGACTCATTATTGGTGGCTGCCTTTCAGCTCCAAAGAATGATAGCTGACAAAGGTTCTCATAAATCTAGCATCTGCTCTTTAATTTGTCTTTGTAGTGATATAATATTTTCTCTGTGAAGATGTCACAATTCTTACTTGGAGGAGCATATTTATTAAATATAAAACTGTTAAAATTATTCATAAGAACTGCTTTTCAAATACCAAAAGCTATATCGTTTTGCCACTTGGTCTTCAGCTTCACTATTAGCTTTACTAATGCAACAAAAAAAATAGGAGAGAAAAATTTGGCCAAGTAGGAATTCATTTAAAATTCATAAATTTCAAGTGTCAGGTTTTTGGGTTCCCATTTGGCTAACTAAGAGCAAAATGCAGCTTCTTCGAACACGGAGCAAGCAGGGATTTATTAAAAAGATTCTCACAAACTTTCCTGGACATGAGCTGACATTCATGAACAACATTATGACAAGCTGAGTGCAAATGAATCAGAACATATGGATTAAATTTCCCTTGAAGTATACATGGTTTTGTAAATTATGAGAAAAAAGGGAATGGGAAAATGCAGTTTTAACTTTGCCAAACCCAAGACATTTGAACAATTGTTCAAGAAAGTATGCCAAACCCATATTTTCCTCCTTCAAATCCACCTAATATAAGAAGAAACACTTTGAACTCATATAGCCAGTTCCTTCTCAGTTACTCAAAGTTCTTTTGGAATTTCCTCACATCTTCCTTATAGTAGCCTCCCAACAAATTTTAGATCTAACATTGCTATTTTTACTATACATGTGTGATTATGGTAAAAGTTGAAAAATTATGTGCTCTGTAAATAAGGAAGAACTAGGTATTAGAACTTAAGTTAAATGGAAACTAATTAATTCCTCTTTGCACCAAACTGTACTATGTAGGACTATTACCCCCAGCAACATTGTAATAAGAAAATGTTGTATATTGCATATGTGAACTAATTACAGAAAATTTGAATTGTTCTGATGGCCAGACTCTGAGTAGATTATTACATACACTGACAGAAACTTTTTAATCATGTGCAGACTTATTTTTTAATGATTTTACTTTGTAAAAATGGATGATGTATTCTTTAAGAAAAAATCAGATCTGTTGCTAACAGTTTGGGGTATATCTTCCCACATTTTTCCTTAAATAAAACTACACACAAATCTTATTTGTGATACACATACCATGGTATATTGATTCTCTACTGCTTATACTAATTCATTTCAGACATGTAGGGTATGTCTATATATTCTATTAAATTTTACACATATATTCCATAATTGTTATTAAAATTTAACCAAATTATGTCTTATTTTCAAATCTGCATTTATCCCTCAATTTATTTTAATTATTTCCTTTAATATAGCTATATATCTATAACATAAATTTACATAATAATCATTATTTAATCCACACTGGTTAGTCAAATCTAGAGGTTCAATGTTTTCCATATTATTAAAAATGGATATAGGGAAATTTTGAAGTTCCCAACATATAGAGCCTACAAATGTCAAAATGATCACAGTGCTTCCTGCCACACGCATTTCTGCTCAATATTCCTGTGATACACTCCACAAGGAGTCTTCTATCTCCTTGATTCACTGCTAGACTGCCTAGGTTTAATCTAAGATGATACCTAACAGTGACTCAATGTGTATATGGAAGAAGTCTCCCAAATATTCTTCTCTCTCTGGATTTAACTGTAATCTCCTAACCACTTTCTAGCCCCACTCAGCATGGGACCAGAGTCCTACTTTTTCTTCCCTTATTCGTTTCAATCTATGTATTAGTACGATTGGCAATATCCTTTGTTTACTTTTGTGATCAATTTATGTGATTGGGTATTTTGCAACAAGAACATATTTTTCAGTATAGAACCCATCCTAAAAATGGAAATTTTGTTTGATATATTGGTAGGAAGATTTATATTTACTTGGAAATTGCAGATGTAACTTGGCTTAAGCAAATTAGAGACAGAGATGAGACATGTCCATAGGGTAAAAATACGAATCTCCCCCTGTTAATCTCCTGAGAGGCATCAATATATGTACTACTTTCATTCTGCCCCCAGTATCATCATCTCTATCATCATTTTCCCTGGATGATTCCAGTACTTGAGGTTCTGTACTCTTCTCTTTTTCCATAGCCACAGCAGCCAATGGTTTTCTCTCACTGCCCCATCTATCCTCCCGGTGAAGTAATACTTCTAAAGGTTTCCTTTCTTGTCACATTTTCTCCCACAGAAATTAAAAAAGCTTGTTTTTAGATTTTTGTGACACCAAAATCAATAGATAACATTCATTTATTTCCAGAACCTTGGTTTGTCTGTGTTTTCATCATGATATGTGGAAATAATTAGCAAATGGAGATTTAAAGAGCTTCAGAATAATAATAAAACTTTCTTGGGGAGTTGTGCAGGATGATTAGCTAAGCATGACAGAATTTTACCCTCACTGTAGCACATACATATCTTCACATTTGCCAGTTTACCTTAATGGAAACCTCAAGAACTAAACACTAGTGCTTGCTAGATAAAATGAAACCCTCCAATCAAGCTCTGCTTTGCTCTCTTATTCAGAACCTTACTTGACAATTATGACCATTGCCTTCTAGTTTTTTCTAAATATCTTGTTTCAAATAAAATTGTTTTCTTGACTCTAGTTCTTCAAATTATCAACTTGCTCTTGCTGTCAAATTCTTGAATCCTGAGATTCACACCTACAACTTATGCAACGTGCTTCTCTATACCAGCTTCCTTGCTTTGTTCCTGTACCTAAGAGATTGCTCTCCATGAGGTTACTGGTAACTAACTGATAAAACCAAAGGCCTGCTCTCGATTTTATTCTTAATCAGTTCCCTAAAACATTTAAACTTCTGAACATCCCTTAATAGTATACATAAACATTGTTGTTGTTGTTTACTAACAGAGTATTTATAAATACTTATGAGATACAATATAATGTTCAATTTAAGTACAAGGTCATGCTTTGATACACTGGGTAGTAATCAACTCAGGGTTGATGATCCTGAGTAAGCATATCATTCACCTTGAACATTTATCATTTATTTATGGCAAATATGAATTTCTCTCTTTCAAATATTTTAAGACATATGGCACCTTATTGTTAATTATATTCACCTTGCTGTGCCATGAACACCAGAAGGCTTTCCTCCTCCTCTCCAACAATAACTTGCCTCCCCAGTCTCCTTCCTGCTACTGTCCCCTGTCTCTGGTGATCACCACTCTGCTCTCAACATCTATTAAATTGACTGTTGTTGATATCACTTATGAATGAGACTTACATTGTGGATGAACCTAGAGGACATTATGTGAAGACGAGTAAGTCAAGCTCAAACACATAATACTTATAACCTGATCCTTTCTGTAAGATGAATTTAAGACTCATGGCATCGATACCTGGATTCTGAGCAGTCATATTTCATAATCAAAATTGGGTTTCATGAACTGAATGGAAAATATTGAAAACCATAGGAACTTAGATGTTATTATGTATGAAATCTTTATATGAAATATTAAATCTTGATATAATATTAATAAAAAAGTTAAATTTTACATTTTAAAACAGTTAAATACTGTCTGTCTTTTTGGAAAAAAGAGTGTCTCAGAAACTTGGGAACTCTCCTAGAAAATCCTGGGAGTAATCAACTACAAAGTAGCAAAGTCATTTATGACCTTAAATACAAATGCTATTGAAGGATAACAATATTATTACTATGTAAATTAATATGTGTTAAAATTCCCCAAAAGTCCAAAATATATCCCAGTTAAATATGTTCTTCATATTACACTGTTCTAAAGATAAAATAATTGAAAGAAGCTTTTGAAAATTCCATAAATATTATTTTTTTCTTTTGGAAGTGTTCCGTTTTTCCACTTTGACCAACATTGGTCACTCTTGTGATCATGATCTTGGTTTTTGAGCTCATAGAATGAGAAGAAAGGGTGTGGTGGTCCCTGCTTCCACTGAGTTTTCAGTTTGACAAGGGGAATGGTTATTAACCAAATCTTCACACAAGTTAAGATAAACTTACCATGAAATAACATTGCAAAAAAGAAGAGTATAGTTCTGTGAGATTTGAAGATAGGAAAGGATTTCCCTGAGGAAGTGTGCCTGGACTTAAATCTACAAGACGACAAGGATAGCAGCTGCTCTTGGGAAGTGAGGTGCCAAGACAGGACAAGATATCTAGAGGCAGCAAGAATACTTACACAGGTCACAGGCAGGCAAAGGCAACATGTGCATAAAGAAATGAAAATCTGTTTCTTTGAAATCCAGGTTTATATAAAGGACAACTGAGGGAGATAAAGGTGCTAGAGAAATCATGCGCAGATTTAATCTATTGTAAGATTTTAGAACCATGCTTCACACAGACAAGATGCTCAATAAATGAAGAGATAATAAATATATGTTGCTTTTAGCAAAATACCACTTTGGGGACTAAGCAGGAGGATAAACAGCTCTGTGTTTTCCAACAGAATCAGTATTTGCAGAATATTTGAGTGCACTGTGTAAACAGGAAAACAGCTGCAAATTTAAATTAAGGCATACCTACAACAGAGGCGCTTTACCAAGAAACAAAGACAAAATTTACTCTTCAAATTCATACACACCCTAAAGGAATATTTATGATAGCAATTTTGTCAGATTCTAACATCTTGTTGATTTAACTCTATGTTGCTTATCACTGGCCAATAATTCAAGTAAAGATAATGCTCCTAACACTTTAAATCAATATTCATGAAGGCTTTACCCTCAACTTTAGAAACTACTCTTTAACTCCAATGACTTCCAAATTACCACATGGCAAAGGCTTCTACAATATAACAAGCGTCGTTTCTCTAAAAACAACTGTATGTTTTATGTATGAAAATAAAATCTTGGAAATACATAACATTCTTGTTGCTCACATTACTGCATTATGAGCCTTGTTTGGTAATCTAGGGCATGAGCTTGATATCAAAATCCTATCAACTGCATGAATTTCGTTAGCTCATACTTGGTGGCGTTCTCTATGATTTTTCTTAAATTAACAAAAAAGCAAAATAATCTTGCCTTAGTTAATTTTGAGACAATATTTCAAGTGAGGAATTGTAGAAAAAGAAATTAAAAATACTGACATATTGCAAGAGCCAAGTGTTATTTTTTGTTTCTAAATATTTTAGCTTTCAATGCAAAACAAAAATTCTAGAGTCTCTGTAATCCTGTTTTGACTGGACTACTGGTCTTCCTTTATGCTTTAAATTAAATTCTGTTATTGGTTATTAAGTTGGTTTTGATAGCCATGGTAGAAAGACCATATATAAAACCTTGGGTTTTATTAAACATTTATTTATTTTATGTTCAATGTATGAATTAGGAACATCCAGTGTAGCGATGTCAAACATTTCTGGCCCTCGGCACTGTTTTATCTTTATGCATTTTAGTTTTTGCAGATACCTAAAAGAACATAATTTTGTAACTGAAATGTATTTATAATAACATTTTGGGAAATTTTACAAGCCTTGAGTTAGTTGGATACCCAAAAGTGTAATAGGATCAGAGCTAAGAAACAATTCTTTAGTTTTAACCATGTTGTTGCTTGTGGCAGGAGATTCTTCTTTTTTAAGCTGAATAAATATTCTATTTTTTGTATGTATCACATATCTTTTGTCGATTTATCTACTGATGGACTGTTACGTTGTTTTCATATCTAGGCTATTATGAATAATGTTGCAATAAGCCTGAGATAAATGTCTCTATGCATGTTACACAATGGAGGATCCTGATTTCAATTTTTTAAAGACATTAGGCTAAATGAAATACACCAGTCTCAAAAGGACAAATATTGCATGATTTCACTTGTATGATATATCTAAAATACTCAAATTCATAGGAACAGAGAGTAACATGCTCATTACCAGGGGCTAGAGTGAGGGAGAAACAGGGAGCTATTATTTAATCAGTGTAAAGTTTCAGCTATGCAAGATGAAAAAGTACAATATTGTGCCGATAGTTAACAAAATTGTATTGTGTATGTCAAAAGAATTTAATAGGATAGATGTCACGTTGTGTTCTTTTTATAGTTTTTTTTTTAAAAAAATCTATAAATAAATCGTGCATGGTGATGCATGTCTATAATCCCAGTGACTGGGAGGTTGAGGACAAAAGATAGCAAATTTGAGACCAGTCTCAGCAACTTACTGAGTCCCTGTCTCAAAACAAACTAGAAAGATCTGGGTCTGTGACACAGTGGTAGAGGGACTCTGGGTTCAATATCCAGTACTAGAAAAAGAAAGAAAGGAAGGAAAAAAGAAGAAGAAAAGGAAAAAGGAAGGAAGGAAGGAAGGAAAAGAGAGAAAGAAAGAAGGAAAGAAAGATTTGTAAACAAATGCTTTGGGGAATAACAACACAAAAATACAGTTAAAAGAAATATCTAATATATATTAGGGTTACAGAGATAATGAAGACATACAACCAATGCAGAAGCCTGCCTTTTCCCCACTTACTAAGTAAACACCATTGTAAGCTAACCATTGTAGGCTAGTATTTTAAAAAAAAAAGAAAAAGATCATTATGCCTGTTATATTTCTCCACATTATGCAATGGAAGAGTATATGAGTTATAATATTTAATCTGTTTATTTTGTTAAACTGTCCTTTAACAAATGAGAAGTGTTCTTGAAAACTGTGTATTCACTTTTTCATATAATATTAATAATTATTAACTAATATTAATATTTAAAGTTTAATAAAATATTATCATTTCTTACACTCGTTTGTAAGTTTTTTTTATGTTCAAGGCCTTAGTTGCATTGATTCATCTGTGTACTTTTGGCATTGAAAAAAGAACATGTGACTAAAGAATTTAGGTGGACAAGAGCTATGTTGAGTGTACAGGGTAAGATCCACAGAAATATTTTTACATTTGTAGTTAAACAACAGAAAATATCAACTTCTTTAAAACTTTTCACTAAAATAAATGGTAGATGCTAATTCATATACAAATTGCAAACTTTACACATGATTACTCACTATAGTCATGCTCACCTTTTTCCTGTGTTAGATAAGTATACATACATATATGAATATTACATATATGCATATATATACATATAAAATGTTTAAACTTTAGAAAACTGGAAAATTGTTTATGGTAATCATTTAATAAAAACATGTAAAATTAAATTATCATCTGCTAGAAATAAACACATGTAAAAAAGATTATGACTCCAATTCTTGAAATAGTTTTGACCTACAATTATAATTCAACTATTATTTGAACTCTAAAAAATGTAATTCCTACTTCAAATGTCACCTTTTAATATAGGTAGCCATGTATCTACTTTTAAACCATTAGTCTATTTTTCTGAAAAGTTTAAGACCAGGTGGAAAGACTATGGTAGTCTATAAAGCTCTCAAGGATGAGAATAATGTGTGGGTGCATCCCTTTATTAGAGACCAGAGAATGAAAAGTGGTATGACTCATTATAAAAGAAGAAAAGGAGAAAAAAGGAGTAATTCTTAGCAAAAGTAATTTTTAAATATTTAGCCACAATTCCAGAATAAACCCCCGATAAGCTAAGAAGTTAGAAAGTCTGGAGACAATTCATTTGAAAGTAAATTTTGACTTTACATCATGTTCTCACACTACTTACTCCAAATGTGCATTTACAGTCAAAATACTGATGCTCTGGATCAGCACTGAAGCCACAACACCTGATTGGCTGCTCTACTGTACACTGATTCAATGTTTTCACTTTAAAATCTGAAAAGTTGTGAATTCAAACAATGCTCACTCTCAAGGATTGCAGATGAGGTATTATAGACTTCTGTAACTACATAACAGATTTATTTCTCTGCTCCCTGACTTGCATTAATTCCCACTCATCCATTCTGCTAAGATTTTTCTTTTTCCTGTCCTCTGATCTTCCACCAAATTGATCACTCCTTTTCTTTAAGGTATACCTGTGCCTTTGTGTACATGCATAGATGGACATGTGGGCTTGGCTAAGAGTTTGGAGACATATTTTATAAAAATATACCTTGTTTATTTTCCCGAAATTCCTTTTAGATCTTGTGATGAGCAGTGTAGTAAGGAAGTGTGGTGTTTTTTTTCTGAGTAATGAGATTTCCCCTCTCAAGTAGCATTGTGCTTATGTGGGATTCTTTGATGTGAGTGCATAAAAACATGTGTAAAATCTGATGTTTTTCTGATACATTCTTACAAATCCATGAGAAATGGAGAAACATCACAATGGTAAAAGAAAAAATAATTGAGACAACCTTAAACTGTGGTGGATCCTCTGCTATATCCAAATGTTCATAAGTTTTGAAGTCTACCATAAGCTTTCTTTAAATACAACAGCATCTTAAAATGCTAGTTATAATAGCTACTAGAAAACTATTTTGTAGTATCTATAATGTGTACACACTGTGATTTCTGAGAAGCATCAACATAGAAAGGGTTCTAAAGATTGTGTATGGTCTCACCTCTATATGCTTAGAAAACTTCTAAGATGCAAAGAGATTATTGGTTTCTGAGCCCCTCAAATTCAGTAGTTGAATACTGGCTGTTCTTTCTAACTGAATTATGTGGGGAACATTTATTAATTTCTGTGTCTCACTGTTTTATTTTTAACTCAGATATAAATATAGCAATATTGTCTACTGATATGGTTGTTAGGAAAACTAAAGCTCCCAAAGAGGGTCAGGTGTCCTAAGCACCCAGTAAACATTAGCATTTATGTTAGCATAGTAGAATTGTCATTGTTCCATTACCTTGCAGAAAAGATTACTATTGGGTGGTATGAATCAATTCACCCAAATGAGAGGTGGAGAAGAAGAAGGTAAAATTGAGCATTTTAAACAATATTCTGAATGCTTGGGGAAACTTGCTTCTTATGAAACTTATGAAGCAGCAGATAAGACAGATACGATACAATAGTAATTCTGTGGTGTGAATTTTCTGATGGTCAACAATACACCTGAGAAATATATGTTAATTTTATTTTAGGTAAGGGCAAGTATCTAAGTAAGATAATAGATACAAGCTGATGGATGGATAGATACATGTGAATTATATTAAGCTATATGACATATTTTCAGATCCAACTAAAAGAATATTTGGTAAAGAGATATATACATGTTAAAATAGGTAATTACGAAGGCAATGAATTCCATCTGCTATGATTACAGTTCTCATTGTTAACTTGCAGGAATTCCTAGCAACCCTATATACTGTACCTGCTGCAAGTTCTCAGTATTTGACAAAATAAATAAAGGCCAATATATTTCTTTAAAAAGTTAACTGTATCCAACATTGCCAAACACTGCAAAGCACCACCTTACAGGGGTAACATTCAAGTTGATTAATATAATATTTTCTCTCACAAGTGGAATTATGTCACTATAATTCAAAGATACTGATGAAGAAGTAATGGCTAAAGTGAGATTTTTGACAACTGGCAATATAGCCGTATCGTATAGATCATTTCTGTTATGTTTTGTCAAAGAATCTTAAATTTTTCCCTATCTAAACTTTCACAAACACAAATAATAGATCTCTTTCCATATTCTCTGCAATAACATTTGCAGTAAATTTAATTTATAATACTATACCAAGTATCCAGTGCTATACTGTCATTGAGATTATTGAAATGATAGTTCTGCTAGATAATCTATCAATCCAAATGGCAGAACTTGGACCAATCTCGTCTATATTAAAATTACCTTCCCTGTAAGAAACCTATAATTCTTTTTCTTTCTTTCACAACTTTGCCTCTGTTTTCAGTTTATGAATAATTGCTTTTCTACTGATCAAAAACAAATTCTAGTATACTAGATACACTGTCATTGATCACCATAAGCACTAATGCATGAATAAAATATGTTTATGTTTCAGACTAAAGCTGACATCTCCGTAATGAGACCTCATGCACAACCTAGGACATTGCTATCCTTTTAGGTGTGGAGGGAGATAACTTGGGCTGTATAAAAGTCAGGATTTGGGCAATAAAACACCGATGTGTTGCATACTCTACTAACAATTAATGTGTTGCCACTATGTGCAAAATCAGGACAAAAATTCTCCAGCTCTGTATTATTTTTGTTGTAGTCCAGAATAGCATCGTAGTTTGCCTAGGATGATTAAGGATAGACTAAAACATATATACATATATATATATGTGTGTGTGTGTGTATATATATGTGTGTATATATATATATATATATATATATAATTTTTTTTTTTTTTGGTATTAAGGATTGAACCCAGGGATGCTTAACCACTGAGCCATATCCCTAGCCCTTTTAATTTTTTTTTTTTTTAATTTTGAGACAGGGACTCATTAAATTGTTTAGGGCTTCGCTAATTTGCTGAGACTGGCTTTGAACTTGTGATACTCCTGTCTCAGCTTCCTGAGCTGCTAGGATTACAGGCATGTGCTATCACACTCAGCAAAATAATATCAAACGTTTTTAAATCATTCTTTTTTATGATATAAAATGATAGCTTTTCTGGATTCTGGAAATTAGATTTATGTACCATCCTCTACAGGGGCATCAGTTGTGTTGGTTTTTACAAATACTTACTAAGTAAGACAAAAGTCATGCACAGTTATCTCCAAACTGGAGTTTATTTGCATAATACTTGGGAATTCTAGAAAACCAAACCTAAACTAAAGATGTAAATGCGATACTTAAACTGACTTTGCAGACCAAATTTACTAATATCCTTAACTAAGTTAGTTGTTTATTTGGTATAACATGATCCTAGGAATTGTAAATTCCTTTGTATGGAGGGAAAGTTGTTTCTTAGAAGGCACTAGAAACAAACAAAAGATAATCGACAGTGGAAATCAACAGATTTTTCAAATAGTACCTTGGTTTAAAAAAAAAAACAATTAAAATTCTTTCATTTAAAAAATTTAGGAGCAAATGGTAGTACATATATGGTGGTGCCAGTTATGAAAGTGTATGGGGAATCTTAAACTCTTAGTGGTATAGGGTGTGATGGAAACTTATCTAATTTCCTGAGAAGACACAAAAAGATGAATGCTCGTGTAAACTAATAGAATATTTCAGATATGTTTTACATTTGAACAATTTAGGCAAGATTAAAATATAAATAGGTCAAGTGAGGAAAAATTATCAGGTTATTTTCCATTTATTAGATATAGCAGATTGATTAAAACTATCATTTTATTTTGTAACCTCTTCACATTACATAATACAAAACACAACTGAATTGAGAAAGCAGTAAACAGGAATTTTGTTGGAGAATAAACCAAAACATATGGTCGTGGGTGTTAGTGTTTTGACAAAGAAACAGACTGCCCCCCCCTTTTTAACAGTTTTATTTCAAAGCAGCTGATTCAGTCTTAAGACTTCTAGAAGAAGATCCATAAATTCCTACTAGGTCAGGGGCTCAACTTCCAGCTCTGCAGCTGGTAGAAAGAAAAATAATGCTCAAGAAATGAGTCCAATGGAGTTTATGTATGCACCTGCTTTTATTGCTCCTGCTCAATTAAAAAGTATTAAACAAAAAATTTACTATCCCTGGGGGGAACATAATGGAATTAAGTAGTCAAGGAGCTAATTCTCCTTTGTTTCTTTGCAATCTGATTATATTTTTCAAATAGGTAGTTCAATCTCATGATGCAAAATCAAAACAATATTAAAAGATAAAAATTCAGAAGTTATATGTTGTAAGTTTTATTCAAATATTAAACATATACTATTTACAGTATACACACACATAGACACATGCATATAGTATTTATACAGCCTCATTTTTTAATTGATATTAAAAATCTGATTTTTTTCTTTGCTTTAAAGGGTAGAGATAAAATACAACTACCTCCACATTCAGAATAGAGATGAGTTCCATCACCGACGAAAACTGCCCCATGATACCCCTCTGTAGTCATAGTTTCTCTTCTTCCCTACCCCGGGAACCACTGATCTACTCTCTTTAAATTTTTTCTCTTTTTAACAATGTCATCTAAATGGAATTTTATATGTGTAACCTTTTGCTATTGGCTTCTTTTGCTCAGCATAATGCATTTGAGAGGCATCCAAATTATTGTATTTCATTAGCAGTATTATGGGAATGCCTGATTCTCCAAAGCCTCGCTAATATAGCATTTAGCCAAACTTAACTTTTTTATTCTAGTTGTTTAGAGATAGTTATAATACACTAAGAAAATAAATACTTTGGATAAAACTAATTCCTTGCTTTTCTTTCAAAATTTATTAGAAATGCACATGTTTTCATATGTACATACATTTATGACTACTAAATAGAAGTTGGAAAGGTCCTGACAGTTCAAGCAAGAACTCTGGTGCTTACTCTCTCAACTTAGATCACTGTTTGAAAAACATTGCTTTTAAACAATGAAAAAATACCCTGAAACACTTATAAAGCTCATTTATAAAATGAGTCTGATCTCCTTCTGTGAGTTGAACACCTTCACCTGGTCTGTTCACTCATTGCTTTCCCAGTGGTTTGTTTTGTTTTTTTGTTTGTTTGTTTGTTTTAAATTTTGAAATATCTTCTTTATTGATATATAATTCACATAGCATACAGTTCACCCATTTAAAGTGTATAATTGGAATACTTTTTATTTATTTATTCTTTCTAGATATACATGACAGTAGAGTGTATTTGACATACATATATAGAATAAGTATAACTTGTTCCAATTAGGATCCCATCATTTGGTTGTAGACGATGTGGAGTTTCAAAGCTCATGTATTCATATTTAAGGATAGGAAAGACATGTCTGATTCATTCTGCTGTCTTTCCTATTCCATCCCCCCTCTCTTCCCTTCAATCCCCTTTGTTTTCTACTAGACAATGGTTTGCTTTATGTACATCCTCTCTTCAATTACAAAATTACAAATATTTTCTACTAAATATTATGGATATTTCAACTAAACTATATTTGTTCCTGACTTTCTTGCTTTTTATTGAATTAATTTGCTAAGTATCTCATTTTTCCAGTTTACTTTGAAAATAGAGAAAAAGTGTCAAGGAGGAAAATTGAAATTCTGAAAACTGAATATTCTTCCCAATATACAGACTTCTATATCTAGGTCTTTATTTAAGTACTAGGATTCATGATTGTTAGAATAGATACATATAATACTTAAGATTTATTTTCTTATTATCCTTAAATTCAATTTCTCAAAGGAATTCAGGGTGAAATTCTTTAATTCCACTCTTTCCTGTCTATAGTCCAGTGGTTCCAGGACTATATATAGTGAGATAGAGAGCTCAAAAGGACCTGGAGACAATACAGCAAGATATATGACTTATTGGGAAAGTCTACCAAAAGATTAGTGAAGAGTTCCAAGAAGAGTTCAGTGGAGATAGGCTAACAGCACATCCATACCTCCAGGTGCTTCACCAGGCAGCATCCCTATCCCTCATGGTACTTTGTCCTGTGGCAGCCTGCTGGCCAAGTACACCTAGTCTTTCTGCAGTATCCCTGGTTCCACATCCACCTCTGATCAGAGAGAGGTTTTTTATGTCATCCTGCAGAATCAGTTAAGTCATCAGCATTAGTTTTCTTGTATGACCAACATTTCAAGGAGCAACTCTCCTGGTGTACATGCAAGAAAGTAACATCCTACAGATAACACTAACTTGCTTAGTTCATAGGGTGCTTAAGAGAAAGCCAGCATCCTTTAAGATGATGTGCATTCCCTGGTAAATGGATAGATCTGGAGACTATCATGCTAGGTGAAGTAAGCCAATACCAAAAAAACCAAAGGTCAAATGTTTTCTCTGATAGGTGAAAACTAATCCACAATGAAGGGGAGGGGGAGAGACATTCAGTGGATTAGACAAAGGGGAATGAAGAGAAGGGAGAGGGGACAGGAATAGGAAAGACAGTGAAATGAATTGAACATAAATTTCCCAATGTACATATATGAATACATCACAGTGAATCTTAAGGTCTGGAACATCCACAAGACTGGGATCCTAAGTAGAATAAGATGTACTCCATTTTTGTATAAATATATCAAAATAGATTCTGTCATCATGTATAACAAAAAAGAACAAAAACATTTTAAAAGAAAAGATGATGTGTATCTGGACATTCTGTGCTAGGCTTGCTGTCATTGTTCCCTTCTTGGCTGGGTTTATGGGAATGGAGAGGAAGCAATCAGAGACATGGTATTTCACGGTCTCCTTTTTCTTGCTTTTTTTAAAATTCAATTTTATTTTATTGACATTTACTTTTTAATGCGTAATACAGAATTAATCAAAAATAAAATAAATTCAAATTTTAATATTTTAATTGTTCATATATAAATCATGAAATGTAAAAATCTCACTCTAAGCATTTAGCTGACAAAAAAAGTTTTGAAAATACATATCTTTAAAGCTATATGTCTATTTTGTCCCAGTAGGCTAATGTCCTTTCTTAGCTCTATTTGAAGAAGAGCATAAAACAAGAACTAGCAATTATTGGGTACCAGTAGATGCATACTCCTTTGGTACTACACTGTAAATAATGCTATGGCTAAACTGTCCCCCTTTTCTTTAGTGACAATTCACATCTTCTTGTTAATCTTACTCAATTTTGTTATTGTTGCTATTAAATTATTTACACAAAGTATAATTTCTAAATGTATTAATTTCAAATTTTTCGATTCCCTGTTTCTTTTAAGTTATTGGTTCTATACTTAACGTGATGCTTTAAGGGCCACTATTCTATCATACAAATGTATTATTTTGAGCTTCATGAAGCAAATTATATAAAAATGCATTCATGAGCCTTATATGAGAGTTACAGAAAACCGTTTATTTTTGACATAGGCCACTATATAAGAAATATTATACTTTGAAATAAAAAATAGCATGCCCTTTAATAAAAATAATTTGAAAGGCTCACACCAATTGTAGTATTAAAATAGAATCATTATTTTAACTCCAATTTTAAGATTTTTTTAAGAAAAATATGTATGTCAGATGCAATTGCATGTGAGGTTTGAATAGTCATATTACTTTGCATTTAAATCTTTTAGATCATGTAAGTTACTAAACATTCAAATAAAATTGTTTTTAATTTGCCCAGTATTGCTGATTTTAAACTTTGGCAGTACTTGAAGAAAAGGTTATAGCAAAATTGTACACAATTAAAAAAAGAAAAATTCTGACTTTGTTTTCAGGTGCCTGGTTTATTATATTTTCTGGTGGTATTAATTACAAACTTATTTTATGATATTCTAATATAAATTTGTCTTGGTTTTATGTAGGTGAGTTTTGAAAATAAATATAATTTCTGACTAGATTTTTTAAAACCAAATAATATAGAGGATGCAATCCTTTCGTTTAGCAGTTAGAGGGGACACACCACACATGCTGCTTTGTACACTTAGGGTTGGATGAAAAGATGTAAGTGATTTTGACAAATCACTCTGAGAAGAGTGATCCAAATGTATTAAGTTAGAGGAAAGCAGTTTTATTACTTATGGTTTATTCATTTCACACATTTATATAATTGCATGCCAATTATGTGCTAATATTATTCTAGGTTACTTGAAATCAGGCTGAAATGTCATAGAAAGCTTTGCCTGCAAGGAGAGAGAACACTTTCACAAATATATAACAGTATTCAGACGGAATAATATTTTCAAAAATTGAAGCAATATGTTACACAAATACTTATTGAGCATCTACTATGTTGTAATGACTGCATTTGTTGGTGAAGATGCCAGGACACCAACCAAGGTTTCTACTTCTAAGAAGATCACAGTCTGGTGCAATTATAGAGGTAGAACAATGGCTGCATATAGCAAGGAGTCATATTTGGCTCAATAGAAAGTATTTATTAACTATTATATTGTTTTATTGCAAGGCATCCCCAAAAGGAAATGGGCTGACTTATATTATAATGAGCAACTTGTCACTCATAAGCTGAATTATTACTTTCAAGACTATTGAAGTAATCCTATCTAAGGCAACACATACAAAGAATATTGCATTTGAAATAGAAGTGGTTTCTAATTCCCACTTGACCACTTCATGGAGATATTAAAAGGGAAAAGTGACTCATTGAGCCTAAGTTTTGTCATTATCCTGTAAAAGGATAACAAAATCTGCTTTTTTAAACTAGTGCATGAATGATCTGAGATAATACATGTTCAAGTATTTTGTGAGTTGTAAATGTATGCATAAATATAAGATTTTAGTGTTGCATCAAGAAGACAGAAGTACCATTTGGGATGCTGAAGGCTGGATGAAATCTAGGTTCTCCTAAAATTAAAGCCCCACAAAACTAGAGCTGGAAGAGAGCTTACAAAAATGTTATCAAAATTCTGTCTGTCACATGTTGAAACTTAAGGTAAATTAAATGATAGCAATTAAAGATATTGAACTGTATGTAGACTAGTTAATGGATGAGAAGACCTCTGAAGCATTATCTTTTCTTCTTCTTCTTCTCCCTAAAATAATGTCTAAAAGTTCATTCAATAAAAGTATTATAACTTTTATTCCTATGGTACTCTTCTGGACTCATAAACAACACAAATAGGATATAGTAAAAAATAATGATGTGGAAACTTTACACCTCATAAGGTAGCATTTCATAAATATTATTATGAACTTTTTTATTTGATAGAATTTTGGAAGATGACCATTAAAAAAGATACTATGCAGTATTTGACATATTTCATAACTGTCACTATTACTAAAGCAGTATTTGTCATGTGTAAGAAGGCATTTTAATGACTGTTGAATCCCCATAATGATCATATATCTCTTTAGTATTTTACAGTTTTCAAAGAATTTGCGGCAACACTATAAAAATGACACATTACTGATTTTTTTCAATACGAAACATCAAATTACAAATATTTACTTTAAAATAAGTCAATTCTCAGAAAAGTCAGAGTACACAGACATAATCATGTCAAATCATTAACTAATGTACATTCTATGACTGAAAAGAAAAAAACTAATAATGTCATAAAAATACATTTTTGCTACTACCTTTTCAAGACATTTTACTGCTTTCAGGTGCAGGGGAAAAGTTAAATATTATATAATCAGCAGATTTTAATTCTAAGAAATATTAATTTCAAACATTATTAACATTATGTAATACCATTAATACGCCAACCAACATTAGACACATTCAAAGGTTACCTTATAAAATTTAGATGAGTGAATACAATAATTTTAATGTATTTACTAACAGTTCTTAAAAACTATGAAGGCAATATTATTAATGACCTAATAGTTAAAGAAGGAGTGCACTGCAAATTTACTTGAACTTGGGCACGCAAACATTTAAGAAGAAAGGATCATCTTCAAGTACTGGTTCTCTTTAGGGCAGATGTTTTGAATAATTTTGCCAATTAGACATTGACTAGAGCCAGGAGTGGTGGCACATGACTATAATCCAGTTACTTAAGAGGAAGAGGCAGGAGAATCTCCAGTTAGAGGCCAGCCTGCCAACATAATGGGTCCCTGTCCGAAACAAAAGGACATCAACTGGACTCATAATCTCTTGGCCTCATCCTATATTAT
The DNA here is from genome assembly GCA_020662805.1 of Glaucomys volans. NCBI lineage: Eukaryota > Metazoa > Chordata > Mammalia > Rodentia > Sciuridae > Glaucomys > Glaucomys volans. Next base: position 139,643 of record JAJEJO010002285.1, on the reverse strand, counting down.
TTTGAGAACAGGTTTAAATGATTTGAAGACTTAGAAGCTGCCAGGGTGATATTTCAATATGTGCATGTAGTATGCACTGATCAAATCAGAGTAATTAGCATTTCACCCTGAACTCAGTGTAAGATGAATAAATGTTAACTCAAAATGTTTGAAACACAATTTCTACAATATTCTTTCACATTATAAGAATAATGCACATTCTAGAAGAAATTTTTAGAAAGGAGAAGTGCAAATATGAAAAGTAAATATTACCCATATTCCTATCAGCATTAAACACTTCTCATATTCGATATCTCTTATCTCTTTTTCTTCATTTCTATCATCAGACAGACATGAGTTTTATTGGATATTTTGAACAAAAATTATTTAAACATAAAAGACTCTTAAAAAAATGATGAACATCATGTTTACCTCCTACCTTAAAAATATGTTCAGAGCCCCTACCACAGCCCTCTCCAATCCATTCTAAAATCTTCCCTGGTTGTGGTCCACCACCTTGAAATTAGTGTTGTTTTCCCCTGATTTCCATTTTGACTCTGTTATATAGGTGTTCATTCTTAAACAGAGCAGATTTATTTTGATATCTGGAGCAATTTATAAATAGTGTACTGTATGCATCATTCTTCAAGATGCTTGTTTTATTCAAGAAAATGTGTGTGTGATTTGTTAATGTTGATGTAAGTTTGCTTAATCATTTTAACTGCTTTAGAGTATTCCTTTACATGAATATACCAACATTTATTTAAAAAAAAAAATGAAAAGAAAACTTCAATACTCCAGAACTCTCACTGAATAAAAATCTCAGTTAAAGTAGTCGGTGGTATTTCTTTGCAAATATATTTCTATCACTGCAACAAAATTAAGTTGATGACTTTTTCTACTAATAACCTTGTTTCACTAACAAATAGAACAGTTTTTGCTTACATATTTGTTTAAAAATATGTAGTCCTTGCATACTATTCTATGCTATCTGGTAGAGTTTAATTTAATTAAAATGTGCCTTTCTTGGTCTTCGGTTACGTGGAGAGACAAACTCCAAAGTAAGGAGAGAATTTAATCATCCAGATAAGCCTCGGTAACAAGACATTTTCATCAAAACCTTTCAGGGTATTTAGGAAAATAGTATTTTTGGAAATTATCCAGATATTATAGGATTGGTGGCTATGTGCTAAAATTAATTGAGTGATTGCCACAATTTTCCAGTTTATTTTTAATTTGTGTAGAAAATCCAAACAGTCCTATAAGCTTTATTTTTTTAAAAAAATAGTTACAATACAAAATTTTCCAGTAAGAACAAAAGGTATGCTGAAGTTATTTTATTAATATGTTTTAATGGGAAACAAATGGGAATGGTTTTGTTTCTGAATTGCATTTTCTTTTCTTAACTACGTTATATTACAAAAGCAGTAAAAGCAAGCAGCACTATATGTTAAACATACACTTAAAAATATACAATCTTATGTTTATTTTAGTCACTTTTCATTTCACAACCAAATGAAATGTGCATATAATTTTAGAAATCATGTAACTGAAAAAGAAATCAAAATCCTGCTCAAATATATCCAAAATAATCATCACTCTTGAAAGCATGCCCAACTAATTTTAAAGGTGCATTATTGCCTGATTTAAAGGCAGACAGGGGCTATGGGGCCACATTCCATGACAGAGAGCCTCTTGAGACATCTTTGATCATTCTTTGTGATGCATAAAATATGTCACAGTTGTACTATAAAAGATATCAGCCATCAGGTAAGGCTGTCATTTGCTCTTGTAGTATTATATTGGAAAAATACAGCTTTTCTCGCTAGTTCTTGTATGGGATCACTTCTCATGAAAACATATCCTATTTAGTCTGTGTGTGACCATTATCATACTCCTGGTTTCTTTCAAAAGAAAGTAGTCATAAATAAACATGCTAAAGAGGATAGAGCTGGTTGACTTTGTTTCAACATTCACCCATTTGGAGAGTTGTTATAAACTGCGAATATGTTAAGTACTGGTCTACATTAAAACTGGGTTCTACAAAAGGACTGCAGACTTCTCCAGAGAATAGATGCTTTCATTTGATTTCTGTTATGCATACATCTTAGTTTACTTCAGAATCTGAACCTATGTCACAAATAATATTCATAACAAAAGAACAATAGCAGTAAACTATTCCAAAATGTTGCATTCTTATTTCTCAGTGTCTCACATGTTTTTTAAATTATGTGTGTGTGTGTGTGTGTGTGTGTGTGTGTGTGTGTGTGTGAGAGAGAGAGAGAGAGAGAGAGAGAGAACTGACTTTACTAACATTTAGGACAAAATAAGCTACAATGTGTGTGTGTGTGTGTGTGTGTGTGTGTGTGTGTGTTAAGACAGCAATGTCTATTAGATTTCTTTCAAGTATTAATATACATAAAATATTTTTCTTTTATCTGAATTAGAAATTCTTCATTTTTTACTTAAATGGCAATGGGACTCAAGTAATTACTTGGGAATAAAGATTTTTAAAATTGTTTAGAAAATTTGAAAATATTTTATGCTGAAATCCAACAGAAAGTGATTTTTACCTTCAAAGGCTCTAATTGCTGAAGATTTCTGTTGTTTAATGACTTAATTGGCTCCAAGAATGTTGGTAATATTTCCTAAAGAGTTTGTCAATAGTATAATACACACATATGAAAGAATTTACCTGCTACATCAAAAGCCCAAACAAATAAGTGACATAAACTATGCTGAATGTGTGCTAGATCTGACCAACTGACAAGAGCTCTGCTGAAAGAATCTAACTACAGGTTTAAATTTTTGTACCTTTAAATGAGTTTGTTGTCTTTTTAAAAGTAAAATGTTTCAATTTATTCTGTTACAAAAGTACTTCTGCTTACATTTAACAATTCTGCAATTTATTTAATTTATAAATTGGGAAGGAGGAACCTCTTTAATGGAGAAATAACATACGGTATAACAGCCCGGATCGATTAAAGGCCTCCATCTGGTGCAAGTCTAGAAAAGTTGTTGCCATATGTTTGAACAGCAAGGCAAAACTAACTGTTTTATACTGTCACCACCTCCAGATCTGTTTTATAAATTGCATTTTGTTTTTATATATATACATATATATGTGCATATATATACATATATGCACATATATATGAAAAATATCAGGTATAGTTTCATCTATGGTTGTTTACTAAATTGAAAAGCAGACACTATATAAAATTTTTAAAAGGCTCTTGGTCTTCATGGTTCAGTGTGAAATGCAGCTGATAAGTTTAAGTAACAGAAAAGAGACAGAGAGACTTTGCTGTAAATTGTTTACTCAGTAATCTTTAAAACTTAAATGACTTTAGATTGTTCTGCAGTGATAGTTCGTATTATGAGGATTGTTTAAAAAGGTAGAATACTAATAAAAACATCTTAAGGGAGAAAACTTTATACAATTCATGTGAATATTAAGGACTGGTAATATAAAAACATGTATTCAGTAGTCCTATTTTTTAAAGGTAAAATTTCATAAAGATAGATTTAAAAATCAGAATATATGTTGCTGTTGGAAAAATAACGTATCAGGTTCAAATGAAATTTAGGAATGTTAATCTCTTTTGCAGCTGCTATTTTTGTTTTATGGTATTTTTACAGCTGTTTTTAATTTCTTTTAAGAAATACTAAACCTTTAGGAGAATTCCCATGTGAATAACCCCAGTACAGATAATTGGTTTCATTGCAATTCAGATTATGAACATCATTTTTCAGTTGTTACTTTCAAACTATATACATAGCTAAATCTGTAAGCCATTTTCTTTATTCAGCTACTATCAAAGGGGAAAAAATCAGTCTAAAGCATCTTAGAGCCATGCTCTTTATCTGATAGATTGTGATGTTTAAAAATATTTACCTTCCTCAATAGAACATTAATATATCCTACATAGTACATGCAGATGTAAGCTATAATTTTTATTCAGAAAAGCAAAACAACATAAATTATGAGAATTCTATCAGAACTCTGATTACTTTAATAAATTTTTGAATTGGCATTATCGTGTGATTCTATTTCTTTACATAACATCGCTTCTTTGATTAATTGTTGCCACAGAAGGTATATCTTCATTTAGAAGCATCCTTGATTAGCAGCCACACCTATACCATGCAGTTTTTAATAGAAGCCACCCTTCCTATGCAAGCCGCAGGGGAAAGTAATTAAATTTAATAGAAGCCGTCTTTGTTTTATAGCCACCCTCAATTTAAAGCCACAGGGGTAAGTAATTAAATTTAATAGAAGCCATAGCTTCTAAACAAAGATATACAGTATCAGTTAGGTATGCAGAGGTATAGAAATAAGACATACTCTACCTTGGGAGTTGTGAAGAGTATGCATTTACATGAAGCAATGATAAAAATTGTGAAAGTTCAAGAAGTACTTTAAGTGATTCAAAATGGGTGGAGAAACTGTAGTTGTCACCCTACAATTTTTAAAGAGTAATAAGAGAGGTGGGGCTGCTAGACGTCTTTGCTAAACCACAATAGCTTGGAAAATTGCCTGCTGTGAACACTGGTCCTTCTAGTATCAGCTGGACCAGTTCAACATATAATGGCTTAGATGGGTTAGCAGCAATTCATGGAAACAAGAAATGTAACGTTTGTGTTTATTCATTCTAGATCTGAGCTAATGTACTTGTTGATGTTGTTGTATTTTTTGCTTGTTTTTAAAATTATTGTGATCATAAATCCTCAATTAATTTACCCCGTCTGTAGTCAATGACTTATAAAAATCTGAACCAAGACTAGAAGCAACATTTGAGTGGTTAATTTGAGCTTCATTTGGGGGAATGTTTTGGCAGACTGTCTTAAACATTTTATGATAGACATACAAAGAGGCATAGAAGGAAGTATTCTAGAATTCACATTAGCCCTGACAATTTTTGAGGCTCTTTGGCCCAGAGTAGTATGTGCCATGTAATCAGTTTTAATTCCAATTTTTATTTTGAGCTTTAATACTGCTTTTAAAATTCCAAGTGTTCAATTCATTTGGAACATGTTTAATCTTTATTTGTCGTAAATGGTGCTTTAAAAATGCATAAGCCTCACATAGGGAAAATGCCCCAAGTGGAAAGTAAGCAGCTGGTAGCATATCCAGTGATATTCTAAGTTCATTGACTTTAAATGATAGTTCATAGTTACTTTTAAAAAAGAGAAGAAGAGAGACTCTGAGATTTGGCAGCCCAGATGGTAAAAGACAATAAGAACTGCCTTAGGCATATGGTGCACAGAGAATGTACACGGGTGTGTTAGCAGAAAAAATTTTAAAGTAGCATGTGAGTACAACCTGGATCATGACTTGACAGGATAAAAATGATGTCCTAAGAAAATCTACACGGGAAAAACAAAAACACAAGAGATTTATAACATGCAAATTTAGTGTATCTAAGTTGGTATTATTGTTTTTTATTCTTAACACCTGTGCAAATTTATGTTTGTGATTTGTCAGTAGAAAATGAAGTCTTCTTGGCTGTTATTTAAACTAATTCAAAGATTATGAATCCTCTATGTGTATAAAAATAAATTCTTTACAATGAAATTGATTTATTTAGTGTCAGTGAACAAATGTGGATTCTTTTCAGTTGGAAAGAATTAGAAACACCTCCAAATTTATATAGAATTGCAATTGTCTTCTAATTAAAGAAACAAAGTATCAATGTGGCTTTTATTTCTGAGTTTTTGATTGTCTCATTTAAGGTTCAAAATAGTCAGTGTTATATGTGTGACCATATCGGACCCTCTTATCATTATCTCACTTTGAGTAATTGTTTCATATTTGTATTCCCCTTTTCCTTTTTATCACCTTTTAAAATCAGACTCAGGAATGAACCTTCCCACTTTTCTATCAATTTCTTTCAATCAAGATTTTCCTCCTGTTTGGATTATTGAAACAGAGAATACTTTCACAGCTTTTTTCTATTCTCTTGTCCTTGAGGCAAACCAATAACCCTTTTCAGGTTTTCTAAGGGGATTCTAATGTTATTAGAAAGGGAAAAAAATTATAAAGTCTCAGTTCCTGCTATTGTTGTTATGAGGGTTGTTTTGTTTTCTAGCTTGACTTTGCCCTACACAACTCGGGTACATCATCGATCCTATACAAATCAACTTATTTAGATGATGCAATCACAGTTATTTGAAATTGCTTATATTGAATCACATAACCCACCTACTGAAAAATATAAAAGCAATTACTGTGTTTTTACATTTTCAGAGAGTTAGAAGTGACAGAATTCCTATTTTCTTTCCACAGCCACTGACATATATATGGAAGGTTCTCAAAGTTTCTGGTGAATGTAATAAAAGGAAGCACTTTTAAGGTCACTCCAAACCCACATTTAATATGACAAATGTCTGTTTTTTCTGATGAAAACATTGTCTGATATGTTTGTGCCAAAATTTTCAATTCTTACTAAAATCCATTGATGATCATGCCTATTTATGATTTAAAACTCTGAATTAAAAATATGTTGGTTTTCAGTAATAGCCTTAGAAGCATTTTCAAACACAAAATATCCAGGATCTTGAAGAATTTGAGAGTAACATATTATGGTTTATCAAGATATATGTGTTAACCCTGTTTTCTCATTATATATATGAAATATACACATGCACATTCATACACATGTGTACATTTAAAACTGATTTCCTAATTTTCTGATTGTGGGAGAAATATAAGTTGGAGTAGATCCATGCATTAAGAGAATTTCACATATACAATTAAAATGAGTTCATGCAAAACAATATGACAGAAATCTACTATAATTACCATAATGACCTCAGATTAGTAGAAGGGGCAGAAAAGTGGCTGGAGTATGGCTAAACATAAAGACTGGCAAACTAGGAATGGAAAAGAGGTTAAGAAAGCTATGGAATCACTACTCCCTCAATAAAGGAGGTGACCACAAGTCCAGTATCTTCTTTTTTTTTTTTTTTTTTTCTTTTTCAGTGAGGATGAAGGAGTGGGAGAGAAGAGGTAAAGCAAAACAAGATTAGCAGTTGGGGTGAGAGAGTAGATCTTCCTATGTTCCTCTGGGTACCTGAATAGGGTTAGCAATTCTCATATGCTCACTGGATTCTTAATAAACAGGACACGTACATATGGAGCCCAACCAGAACCAAGATTGCCAGCACCAATATTTTGAAATCTGTTCTACAAAATAACTTACATACAGTCCATTCTAAAATGACTTCTTTTTTTTTATGGAAGCCTGTATATTTAGTTCTCACATAAACATCATTAAGCCAATATCCATTTTCAAAGACTGGTATTTTATTGAGGTTAAAAAGGTACTAGGTGTCTAATGTTTGGGAAGTGTCTCAGTGTGGGTAAGAATATCAACTTCGTTCAATAAAAATGAAGTTTAAAACTTTGCTTCTCTATTATTACACATATTTAGAAACATCAACATAACCCAATCCATTCCTATATAGAACACAGCCCAGAGATATCTCTAATATACTGTATAATTGTATAGTGAACAAAATCTGGAAATTTGCTGTTGAAACTTTGCTCATAACCAACAACTGGTATTAAATTATTGGTGATTTTTACAATTTTCCTGAGCTTGAGATGTTCGAAGGGCAGATTTCTGAAAAGATGTATATGTAAAAATATATTCAAGCTGCAAAAAAAAAATTTTTAATTGTGACATCAATCCAATGTTTTAATTCTTTATATGTGATTATTTTATATAATATTGTATTTAGCTTGAAAAATAATGATATTGGAATGAAATAATGAAGAATTTTTTGAACATCAAGAAAAGATTAAATCATAATTAGTGTAATTGTTTTGTGTTTTGTATTTCCTTATTTATTTTCCTTAAAAATTATTTTTGCCCATTTTTATAGGTTATTCACAATCTTCTCCTCTAGGCTTCCTTGTTTAATGAAATTGCACTATTTTTCTTTTTAATACCATGAATAACTAGCCTGTTATCTCTTGACTATAAATTAATGTGGATTTTTTTCATGTAGTTAAAATCTCACATGAGAAATATGCTATTAAACTTCTAAATGAAGACTACAGTATTGTTAACTACAACTGCAATGTTTTACAGCAGATCTCTAGGACTTGTCCATCTTGGATAACTGCATTTCTGTACCAGTGAACAAATCCCCATTTCTCTCTCCTGGAAGTCTGATGATTATCATTCTACTTTCTGCTTCAGTGAGTTTCATTACTTTAATAGTTCTATGGATTCATGCAGAATCTGTCATTCTGTCTTTGCTTCAATAATCATACTATCTTCAAAGTTTATCCAAGTTGCAGCATACAGCAGGATTTCTGTCTTCTTTAAGGCTGAATATTATTCCATTGCACGTGTATATCTTATTTCCCTTATCCATTCTGTTGATGGATATTTAGGTTATTTCAACCACTTGGCCATTGTGAATAATGCTACAGTGAACTGACATGTCCAAAGATCTCTTCCAGATACTTATTTCAAATACTTTGGATAAATACCCAGAAGTAGGATTATTGGATCACATGATATTTCTATTTTAGTTATTTGAGTAACCTGCATATTGATTCCACAGTGGCTATACCATTTCCCATATTATCCTGATAGTAGTACCTGACAATTTCAACTTATCTGCCTCCTTCTCAATGCATACACTATTTAGTTTGTTTTTGCTTTCAATGGTAGCTTTTCTACTAGATGTGAGATGATATTTAATTGTGGTTTTGATGTTTTATTTTCCTAATGATTAGTGATTTTCAGTGTTTTTCCGTATACCTGTTGGGATTGTATCTGCTTCACAGAAATATCTATTCAAGACCTTTGCCCAGTTTTTAATCAGCTAATAACTTCTTTTGCTGTGAGCTATAGGATTTTCTCTCTCTTCTTTGGATATTAATCCCATAATTGATTTTTTGGTTTGCAAGTATTTTCTCCCATCATATAGCTCATCTCTTCACTCTGTTGATTGTTTCATTTGCTGTCTAAAGCTTTTGGTTTTACATAGTCTCACCTGTGGTTTCCTGTTCAATAAACCATGCTCAAGATAAGCATCATGACACTTTTCCCACATGCTTTCTTCTTTTTTTATATAGTTTTAGGTTTCATGTTTAAATTTTTAGTCCTTTTTGAATTTTTTTTTTCATATAGCACAATGGTAAATTTCATTCTCTTTTACATGTATATATCCAGTTTTCTCAACTACATTTGTTTAAAAAATTAAGTTTTCCCCATCTCTATTCCTGTTACCCTTATCTAAAATCAGTCAACAGTATGTGCATGAATTTATTTCTGGACTCTCTGCTTGGTTCCATTGCTCTACATATTAGTTTTTGTTCCAATACCACACTGTTTTACCCCTGCAGTTTTGTAATATGTTTGGAATGAGGAAATAAAAGGCCACCAGCTTTGTTCTTCATTTATAAGATTGTTTTGAGTATTCAGGGTCATGTTGCATTCATATAAATTTTAGGATTCTTTGTTCTATATCTATGAAAAGTGTCATTGGAATTTTGTAGTGATTGCATTGAAACTGTAGATTGCTGTTATATTTTAAATAATTGCTGATTTTATAGAAGACTATTGCCAATTTGTTTATTTTTCTACCTTTTGAGTTCTTTTACCTGTCCTTTCCTCTCATTTTCTTTCTTTAAATTTCATTGATTTTTTTTCAAGTGGCATGTTTTCATTCCTTTCTCACTCCTGTTTTTTGTTATCTTATGTGTGTGTGTGTGTGTGTGTGCTTGTGGCTACCAAGAAGCTTACATAAAATTTCATATAGTACTAAAAACCTCCTCTAAGCCAACTCTAAGAAATTAAGCAACTTATGTTCAATTTCATATAATTTTTTACTTCTCCATCCTTTATATTATTGGTACCACATATTACACATTTTGTGGTATGTTCATTAACATTTGCATACTTAGGGCTGGGGATATAGCTCAGTTGGTAGAGTGCTTGCTTTGCATGCACACGGCCCTGGGTTCAATCCCCAGTACCACCACCAAAAAAAAAAAAAAAAAAAGCATTTGCACACTTATAGTTATTTCAAATGCTTTTGTATTTTAATTCCTATACCAGAATTAAAAGTCATTTCACGTACCACCATAACAGTTTTACAGTATTCTGCTTTTTTATATACATTTACCTTTATCAGTAAAATTTATACTTTCATAGACTTTTGATGTGCTATATTATCTTTTGGTTTCAACTACTTCAATTCTGTGCTAACAGTTGTTTTAAGGCAAATATAGAGATGACAAACTCCCTGAGCTATCGTTTATCTGGGAAAGTCAGAAAGATTTGTTCTTGTTCACCTTAGAGGGACAGGTTTGCCCAATATAGTGCTTTTGGCTAGCACTGCTTTCTTTCAGCACTTTGAATATACCATATCATTCCTCTGGACTGCAAAGTTTCAGCTGAAAAATATGCTGATAGTCCTATGGAAGTTCCCTTGTACATGACAAATTTTCTTTTGCTGCTTTTGACATTTCTGTCTTTGTTTTTGATTTGGAGACTTGATTGTAATGCAGATTCCTAGTGGACTTCTTTGGTTCATTCTGAGATTCATTGGACTTCTTGATGCTAGATGCCCTCTTTCTTCTCTAGTTTTTAGAGATTTGGACCACTATTTATTTAAATAAGATTTCTTCCTCCTTTTCTCTCTTCTAGAATTCCCATCTCACACATATCTTGTACTTGGTATTCCACAATTTCTTAAAACGTTCTTCTCTTTCATCATGTATTTCTTTTGCTTCTGTGTACTGGATAATTTCAAGTAACCTGTCTTCAAGTTCACTGATTCTTTTTTTTTTTTTTTCCTACTTTGGTTGCCTGCTACTGAACTCTGAGCAAATTTCTCTGTTCAGACATTGCAATTTAACTCCAAATATTCATTCTGCTTGTTCTTTGTAATGTTTGTATTAGTGTATTACAGTTTTATACAATAGTAGGATATTTACACAATAGTGGGATATAATAGTTCATTTTTTATATACTCACATATGTATGGAATATAATTTGCTCCCTTTCAATCTCTAGTACATTCTCTTTTCCTCCCTTCCTCCTTCTCCTGTTCCCCTTCCTCCACTCTACAAGTCTTCCTTCCATTTATTTATCATTTTAATTGGTGCTTTATAGATATGCACGTGGTATATTCATCTATGTACATAGCATAATTTGGTCAATATAATTCCACCGTTCCTCCCTTTTTCATCCCTCCTGCCTCCCCATCTCTCTCTCTGTTCAAATTCTTATTTTGTTCATGCATCATTTTCCTGAGATTGTTGACCATCTTTGGTTGTTTTGAATATTATGTTGAGTAATTCACATGACTTCATTTCATTAAGGTCATTTTCTGGGAATGTATTTTGTTACTTTGATTGGGCATTGTAATGGTGTGCATATGAGGTGTTCCCCAAAAGTTCATTTATGAGACAATGCAAGAATGTTCAGATGTGAAATGATTCGAGTGTCAGGACATTATCCTAATGAGTGGACTAATCCACTGGAATGGATTAAATGGGAGGAAACTGTGGCTGAAGGAAGGAGGTCACTCACTGGTGGTCTGTCTTTGGGTTTATATTTTGTCCCTGACACCTTGTTGTCTCTCTCTGCTTCTTGGTTGTCTTGTCCTGAGCTGTTTCCCTCTGCTATGCCCTTCCACCATGATGTTCTGCTTCACCTAAGATGCAAAGCTAAAGAGTTGACTGTGGACTGAACTTCTGAAACCAGGTATCAAAATAAACTTTTCCTCCTCTAAGTTTTTCTTCTCAGGTCTTTAGGTAATAGCAGCACAAATCTTACTAATACAGATATTTCCCCTTTATTTCCTTGTATCATTGTGTTGTCATTCAAAAATTAGAAAAATAAACCTACCTCTCTCATTCTTTATGGATTGGCTTTATATAGGCAACATCTACCACTAGTCTTAGCTAGAGACTTTGGGGATCTTTCAAATCCTTCCTATGGATAAGTTCACTCTGGAGTTGTGTGTGTTGATTCTATATTTAAGGAAGTTGTCTTTTTTTTTTCCAGAAACTGATTATCTCTTGATCCTTCTAGGGTCTGTATGCTACTAAGATACCAGTTGTCCTCTGGAGCAGTAGCACTCTAACAAAATCTCAATAGCCCCTGTGTCTGGAATATTCTCAGTCTTATCAGTGCTTTGAAACAGACAACAGAAAACACAATCCCTAGTGCAGACCCTTGGAAAACCAAAAAGTTTGATCAATATTCCATTCTTTTCCCTCCTGAGGGAGAAGTCCTATTGGCCTCTGTGTGCTGTACCATGTTTTTTCAGCAGCATCAGCATGCTGCTTAGATCTTCTGTTTTCAGCGGCCCCAGGCACCTAGACCATACAGGTCCTGGGAGCATCCTCGAGAGGCCAGACAGAATGCAGTCCCTCAGGTAGGTCTCCATCCCTTGAGAACTTGGAACATTAGGTGTATGATCCGGTGTTCTTGTACCCTCCCCAGGAGAAGCAAGGAGACAGGAGATCCTTTGTGATTATGTAGCCCAGTACTAGTGAGAGTGACTATGGAAAAGAGTGCCACAATTTTTCCTTTTGACTTTGATATCCTTTGTTTTGCTGTTGTCTAAGAGAATATGCATCTCTTACCTGATTTCCAGATTTCTTATAAAGGAATGCATCCATGCCTTATAGAGTTACTATTTCTGTGGAAGAAAGAAGGACCTTGGATGTCCAATCTCACCACAGTGCTCTTCTTTAATCATCTTAATATTAGAAAAAGATAATCTCTTTTTCATACGTCTCACAACTTAAATTAATGAGACCACATACTAATAATAAACAGCATTTTGAAAGGATTGTGCATATTTTAATGTGGTTTCTCTTTAACTTTAATAAATTGTAGTCTTTGTGTATGTCAAGAAATGAGTCACCTCATTTACAACATGTGTATGATATGTGTGCATGTTTGTATGATTTAAAAGATCATAGTATAAAAATAAAAACTGGCAATAGAAAATTAGACACATAGTTAAGTAATTTATACTATTAAAAAGCTTTAGTATAACTAATATTAATAGGTAATTTATTAATTTGTTTATAGTAATTAATACCAAAGTTCAGCATAATGGGCATATGAAATATAATAATACTAACTATGAACCATAAACTTTATATGTTCATAGGGAATTTTGTTTTAAAATTTGAAACTCTATCATATAACTCAAAGTACAGTTTCAGCCATAATTCTGTCTAAACAAAGGAAGATTAAAGGACACTATTAAATGTAAAAAACATCCTAGGAAAAAAATCCCTGCTTTTCCAATTATGTGAACCATTAACCATAAAGCCATTGAGACCTTACAGCAATAAAAATTGGGAGGGGAAAGTATGAAAAAATATTGAAAACCTACAAATATTTCTAAGTTGAATATAAATTTAAAATACTGCAGAGAAAACTGACTCAAGCTGATGAATGAAAAATCAAGGGAAAATTCTTGTCTCTATAGTTCTCTCACATTATCTTTAGATTTATGTGGTCAGAGTTACCATTCCTTAGAAAGACAATAGGAAGGGATTATTTCCTTGTGATTTCTTACACAGAAACACTCCACAAAGATGATGTGTTGATCCTATAATATCTAATGACAGAAGTGCAGCTTCATAAATCTGCTTCTATTGCTTTATTTTTTACCAAGGATGCATCTAAAATGTTAGAACAAAATATGCCAAAAATATATGACATAGGTCTTCAATGAGTTTATGTAGACTTAGTGTCCCTGGAAACTCATACATAACTATTTAATAGGCTCTTTATTGATGCAAGTATAATTTTAATACATATTGGTATAGAATGCAAACCCAAATTATTTAAATCATTAGGAAACAATTTTGGTAATAAGCAATCAGAATCAAAAGTCTATTACAACAAAAGCTGGCATGATTAATCTAATACCAGGGCAACAAAAAAGCTCTAGCAACAGTACTATAGTAAGAACTCCAACTGGAAGGAAAGTGAGATCAATGCTGATTCTAAATATGCAAACTGAGGTCATGTTTTAATCTGAATGGAAGGAATCATCCCTGCTATAAGTAGACAAATATTATTTGCCTCAATTATCTAAATGAATTAGGTGATGGTAGGTAATTTTGATCCAAGTATTCTGGACAATGCCTTTACTTTTCCATTTCAACTTTTTGTTGTTGTTGTTAATATTTGATGCACTACATTTAGTACTAGGAGAGAAGATGCAATTAGAGCCAGCCATACTGAATCAAGAGAATAGAATGAACATACTGAAAGCAGAAATCTATGGAGAATTCCACACATTCAGAAAATGTTCCTTGACTATTTATTGGATCAAATGTTGTAGCTAAATCCAAATTTTCGCAACTTGTGTTTATATCTCTACCAACAAGAATTAATGTGTTTAGAAGTTAAATGAGTAGCAGAATTAAGTTTGAATTAGGTTTTGCATAATTTCTGGAAAAATATCTCTTAGTGTCATTAGATATAAATAGAAACAGATTTACTTTCTGGTATATTACAATATAATAAGGATCTTAGAGCATTTAAAATGAAGACATTTAATGAGAAAGAAATATTATTCTGAGCACTATTTCTTCTCATTCTTGGATATGAGCTGTTGAAAATACAGATATATTTTTAATCATAATTTAGTGGTTAAAATTTCTCTTCTACTAAGATTTAATTTAGCTATAATAGAAGCTATACATTTGTATAAATAGAGATCAACCTCAATTGAGACAATTTAGATATTTCAAGTGGGAAATGAAAAATTATTACAACTGTGATAGCAACATGCTGGAAGGCACAATTATGATAATGAAATAATGTAGAAATAAAAATGTGGATATATAAATATATTGTACATATATATATATATATATATATATCTCCTTATGCAATGATATTAGGGTTGGGATATATCAACATTAATTTAAGTTGATAGCTGATGTATTTGGATTAAAACCTTAAAACTCATAAGTAAAAAAGACAGAAAATTTTAAACAATTATGCTATTTCCAAAGTAGAAATTAAACAGTTAAATGCAATCATCTACCACACGTCTACATTTATACAGATAAATTGTGCTAGGAAAAACAAAAAAGAACATTTACTGGTCTTAATTTTAAATTTATATCCTTGTTTTAAACTAGTGGCTTTAGTTCTTCCCAACAAATTTACTACATTTTCAAAAATGTTTGCTTTAATTGTTTTATATTTTTAACTTAATTGATAATAGTATAAATATTTGGGGTCCAATGTAACATTTTGATACATCTATGCAATGTGCAATTATCAAAGATAGTAAATCCATCATCTTACACATTCATCATTTCTTTATGGTGAAAACATTCAAAATTATTTTTTATAGATATTTGGAAATTCACAGTACATTGTTATTAACTATATTCACTCTACTACACTATAGAACACTTGGTCATATCCCCTCTGTCTAACTATGACTTTGTACTTGTTAAGTAATCTCTTTCTATGCCTGCACCCATATTTTTTTGTGGCTTTTCATCACCATTATCTCACTCTATTCTTCTGTGAGATCCACTCTTTTAGCTTCCACATATGTCTTGGTCTTCCTGGGTCTAACATTTCATTTATTACGGTATCTTCCATGCTCATCCACATTAATGCAAATTACAGATTTCATCCTTTTTATTTTTTTATTTGTTCCAATTAGTTATACATGACAGTAGTATGCTTTTTGACACATCATATATAAATGGAGTATAGCTTTGTATTCTTCTGGCTATACATGATGTAGAATCACACTAGCTGTGTAATCATAAGCGTATCTAGTGTAAATGTACATAAGATGATAATGACTGATTAATTCTACTATCATTCCTACCCCCGTAATCCCACCCTCTTTTCCCTCCCCTATGTCTAATCCAAAGTAACTTATTACCCCTACAATTGTGAATTAGCACCTACATATCAGACAAAATATTCAGCCTTTGGTTCTTTGGGATTAGTTTATTTCTCTTAGCATAATATTCTCCAGTTCCATCCATTTACAGGCAAATGTCATAATTTCATTCTTCTTTAAGGGTGAGTAATATTCCATTGTGCATATATACCACAATTTATTTATCTACTCATCTGTTGAAGGACATCTAGGTTGGTTCCATAGTTTAGCTATTGAAAATTGATCTGCTATTAACATTGATGTGGCTGCATCACAGTAGTATGTTGATTTTAGGTCCTTTGGGTATAAACCTAAGAGTGGGATTACTGGGTCAAATGGAGGTTCCATTCCAAGTTTTCTGAGGAATCTCCATACTGCTTTCCATAGTGATTGCACCAGTTTGCAATGTATAAATGTACTTTTTCACCACATCCTCGCCAATATTCATTGTTGCTTGTGTACTTGGTAATTGCCATTCTTACTGGAGTGAGATGGGATCTCAGTGTAGTTTAAAAAAAATACCTTGGAATCAATATAACAAAAGAAGTGAAAGATCTCTACAGTTAAAACTACAGAACACTAAAGAAAGAAATTGAAGAAGCCCTTAGAAAACAGAAAGATCTCCCATGCTCTCAGATAAGCAGAATTAACATTGTCAAACTGACCATACTACCAAAAGCATTATACAGATTGAATGCAATTCCCATTAAAATCCCAGTGATATTCTTCATAGAAATATAAAAACCTATCATGAAAATCATTTGGAAAAATAAAAGATGCAGAATAACCAAAGCAGTCCTTAACAAGAAAAGTGAAGCAAAAGGCATCACAATGCCAGAACTTAAATTATATTGCAGAGTCATAGCAATAAAACAGCATGGTATTGGTACCAAAACAGATATGTAGACCAATGGTACAGAGTAGAAGAGACAGAGATGAACCCACATAAATGCAGTTATCTTGCATTAGACAAAGGCACCAAAAACATACATTGGAGAAAAGATAGACTCTTCAACAAATGGTTCTGGGGAAACTGGAAATCTATAGGTAGCAAAAAGAAATTAAACCCCCATCTCTCACCCTGTACAAAACTCAATTCAACATGGATCAAGGACTTAGGCACTAGAACAGAGGCCCTGTGCCTAACCGAAGAAAAAGTAGACTCAAATCTCCACTATGTCAGTTTTGAATTTCATTATTTTTTATGGTTGAATAATATTCCAATGTGTGTATATATATATATATATATATATATACACACCACATTTTCTTTATCAATTTATCTGATGATGGTCCCAGGTTGATTGTATATATTGGTTATTGAGTAGTGATATGATATTGGGAGTGCACATAGCAAATCAAAATCCTAATGAGTATCTTCTCACTGAAGTTAGAATAAATAACTATTATCACAAATTCAAAAAAGTGCTGATGAGGGTGTGAAAGAAAGGAGAACTTGTAGACATTGTTGGTGGCATGGTAATTAGTATATCACTTATGAAAACAATGTGAAATTTCCTCAAAAAGCTAAATGCAGAAGTACCTTATGATCCAGAAATTCTACTACTGGGCATGTATCCAGACACAAAGAGCTATCAAGTCCAGTTCTACTCTTCCTTCTTCAAACTTTCAAACTTACTTTCCCATCCTAGCATGCAGATCCTAATGCTTTTTACTACTCCAAAGAGGAAATAGAAGGAATTAGAAGGGGAAATTTGCACATTTAAGAAATGGTATGTGTTCACCTACCTGTGTTTAGGCCAGAGTTTTCTAAATAAGTTTTCTATGTTCTGATCTACGGTCACTAGATTGCATTGCTCCTCACATATTCAAACATTTCACTTGTTTACAAAAAATTCCTCCCATGACTGTTTATCTCACATTCTCATAGCTTCCTTTTGACTTACTCATTGCTATTACAAGAGAAATCATGTCATAAATGTAAATTATAAGTTTAATTAATACTAATAATATCTTAAGAACTACCTCAGGTACCCTCACCAGCCTTGAGATCTTGGCTACTTGTTCCAACCTCGGCTTCCACTGAATTTACAAATAGTGCACAGCTTCTTGTTAACTTTGCCTTCTGCTTTACATTCATGCACTACTTCCATCTCACCATGGACTATCCCTTTTTATATAAAGCACCTACAACCCCAAAATGCAAACTCAGTAATGCAGGGGTAATATGGCTAATGGGAATAAGGAATGGAGAGATAGATTCTCCCTTGGCACCCACCTGGAAAATACTGAGAAGTACTTCATTTGGCTTCTGGAATGACAGTACCATTAAATCTAGTTAACAATCATGTTTGATATAAAGATAGGATGAAGCTAAAACCCACCCTGTTGCTTCTCCACTGCTCAGACATCATCTTCCTCATTTGCCTTCTGAGATTGCACTGTCTAAAAGTAAAACAAAACAAACAAAAAATGGCATATGCAAGTTTAACTCCTGGTCAGTCATCTGGGGATCCAACATGGTCAATTTTAGCAGACACACACCCTATTGACTTAACCCATTTATTTGTTTCTATTCATGGATAAATGTCATAATATATATTTTTAATGTTTCTTGTTTACAATTCTTCTATTTCCCTCTTTCTCACTCCTTATTTGTCCTCTAACCTTTTACCAGAACTGCTCTGTCAAGGTCATAAGTAATGTCCATGTTGTTAAATCCAATGGACAATTCTCATTTCGTATCTCAACCATTTGTGATGTTTGACAAAAGTGATTATGTTCTTCCCTTAGAAACATCTGCCTCCACTGACTTCCAGGAAGCCACAGTTTTCTGTTTTTCATTTTGTTTCCTTCTCAGTCTCTCAGCTTCTTCCTCCTCTGCTGGAAGATTCTAAAACATGAATGCTGATTTGTTTTCTGTCTGTGCAGAATTGATGGTCTCAACGGCCTAAGGTTTTAAATACCATAGAACTCTCAAATTTACATCTAAAGCATGCTCACACATTCATTATATATACATATATATACATATATATATATACATACATATATATATGTATATGTATATATTTTTTTCTAGTACTGGGGATTGGACCTAGGGTTAGTGTACCTCTTAACTGCATCCCAGCCCTGTTTTTTTATTTTATGTTGAGACAGGGTTTCACTAAGTTGCTAAGGCTGGCCTTGAACTTGCAATCTTCCTGCCTGAGACTCCTGAGTTATTGGGACTACAGGTCTGCAGCACCAGGCCTGGATAATTTATGTTCTTAAGCTGTAGATACTTGGCTATTTGACATTATTACATAAATAGCTAATCATCTTTAAATTAAAATTTTCAAAATTGACCATCTAATTTGCCCCTTTAAGCCTGTTACTTCCTCTTTCTTCTACAACTCAGTGATGAGAAACTGCATTTCTAGTTATTCAGGCCAAACTTGGAATCAACTTTAGCTCCACATCCCTCATCAATCTATCATCAAATTCTTTTGACTACGTTTGAAATATATACACATTTTACCTCATTTTTCCACCTCCACAACTACTGCATCAAACTCTCTCATTTTTCCTCTCTCAGATGACTGCAATAGTTGGTAGTTGTACAAATTACACTCTGTTTTTCTGTTTGTACAGAAAAACTATTGTTTTTCCTATTGTTTAACCTTAAAATTTTTGTTCCTCACATTTTTCTTCTTATGTGCTTCCCAGGTTGCACAGAGTTAGAGCCTAAGTGCTCTTAAATCTCTGTGAGCCCTAATCTGATCTGAACTCTCATTTCCTGCTATTCTTTCAATTGCTCACTCTTCTCTAGACACGTTGGCAAACTGACTTTCTATTAAATCTTTTAGACGGTCCCTTGTCTTTTTTTGTGTCCTCTTCCTGGAATACTTTTCCTGAGATATCTAAAAGCATCTTTTTCATGTCTGGAGTAAATCCATAAGAGGTTGAAATTGCCAACCTTATTCAAAATATCAGTATTCCCTCCATGGCATTCCATAACCTTTGGTCCCCTTATTTTCTCTGTTGCATATTAGGATGTTAAGTTTTTATTTACTGCTAATTTTTTATTGTGTGCTTTTCCCAAAAGCATTTAATTTTCAGAATGGCAGATGTGAGAATATTTTTATTCACTGCTATACCCCTAGCAATGTAAGTGAGCTTGCCAAATATGTTTCTTGAATTGTTTTGGATAGAATATTTGAATGTTCTCCACCATTCTGATTCCATGAAATGAATGAATTTATTCAACAGGTAGGTAGCAGAAAAATATTTATAACTACTTAAGAAAAAAAAAAAACTATTGAAACCAAGGCTTCATAAAATCATATGATATTTATTGTTAAAATGAAAATCAATACTAGTTTTTATTACGATTATGTTTTAAGATTGTGAATTCCTGAAACTTTTCTACTGTAAAGCTGAACTTCACGAGGTTAGTTCTTACAAAAATTCTAAGAAGAACATTCCAAAATTAGTCTTAAATGACACCAGACACTAAAGTGAATTTTAACATTTTCTTATGGATTTCATATTGCATCTGGAAAGAGTGGAGATGTATGTAAATACAATTATGAACTATAATTAAAATAAGCTACTTGAGATAAAATTAATAATGTTGTTCTTAATGGTGACAACACTTACATGAAATATTGTTTACAATATAAAACTAGTCACAAAGCAGGATTTCAAAAAAGTCTAAAAGAGATCCAGTTGAGCTCTATGATTAAATGAGGTTCTCTCACATGTGTCATGGCATTTAGAAACCTCTATCTCTTTGTAGACAAATATTAAATCCAAAATTGTACTAGCTATTAGAAGAGCAGACAGTATTGAACTAGACCCACTAATTCAAACGAAATAAAGTGCTACTTTAAGGAAAAGACAGATAAGTACATATCTAAATAAAATTTTGCTTGATAATATTTTTCTTCTTAAAAAAGCACTATACCATGATTTCAAAGAGGCTATTTAATTCTATTTATGTTAGTTTCTGATAGTAATATTTTGTTACTTCAGACTTGGGAAACCTACTGGGTAATGTCTACTGAGCTACTTTTGAAAGCAAAAGTTTGATCTTTATGGTGTTTGTTTCCAATTGTTAATACATCAGTTTTTCAGAAAACATAAACTGTGCTTATTTTATGAGGTATGTTAGTTCATTCATAAATAAAAATATAGAGTGTACTTTATCTAAATACAACAAAATTAGTTTCATAAAATCAGTTTGGAAGGGTTTACAAAGAATATGAACAACAATATAAATACCATTTAGAAGTTTCTTTAAATAATTGAAATGATAGGTTCTTGGAAGACAGGACTTATGCCTTGAAGCAATATCAACCAGTAGGCATTAAATAATTTGTGCTTTGTACAATGATTCTCTGTTGAGCAACTTGGGAACAGAGAAGGAATCGTCTCATATTTTAATACACAAGCACATACACAGAGCCCAGCACATACTCAATGAGTATATCTGAGTAAATGCAAAACTGAATGCACTGATTAATTCCATATGAACCAATGGTAAGTGGCCAAATATCCTCCATTAATGTTTTTTCTTAAAACAACCTAGAAATTTCTTTAACCCATTTATATTTGAGGCCTTTTGTATAAAGTCAGTTTCCCTCTTTTCTTCTATTGGTGAATTTGTCTGTTAGTGGTTGTACTGGAGGTAGGATGTCAGGATGTCAGGATGGTTTATGAGAAACATTATTAGTCACTTGTGATAACAAGGGAAAAGTATAAAATTTAATTTTAATTTAAGAATATTTATTTAAATTTCACGTTGAATTTATTTGACAATAAAAATTGAAAATCAAATTAAAATTTTTTTTCATTATACCCTTCAACTTATATTCCAAATGCTAACATTCTATCAGATTTGCTTCCTTTCATTCTCTTTCTCTCCATTCCTTCCCTGCCTAGAAACTTTGTTTTGCTGAACAAAGAAATTGTTCCATGCCTGTATGTCTATGGAGTCAACCAATGCATTTGGTTGTTATGGAGTCGATCTTCTTTAATCTGGGTGAGTTTCCCAATTTTTCTATTAATTCATAATTTTTATCTTTTATGACCTTGACATTTCACAGTGTATAGGCCATTTGTTTTCTAGAGTGTTCCTCAATTTGGGTTTGTTAATGTTTTCTCATTATTAAATTCAGGCCCTGCATTTTTGACAGAAAAACCACAAAAATGATATTGAATTCTATTGAGTAAACCATAAAGGAAGCACATGATATGTATCAATAGTTATTGAACAGGGCCATGGAAAGCACTCTGCAAAATATGAATTTCTTCTTTTATCTCAAAACATATTTATTCGTTTTCATTTAAGAAAACAGATACGTAGAAAGACCCAACAATGTGCTAGGCATTATGTAATGAATTGTTGTAAAATCTGACAATAGATGGTGAAATAATTGTATAATTGTGAAAAGCTCCATAGAAGATGTAGAGCTTTAACAGGACTCAGAGTTATGGAAGAATGAAGTGTATGGTTGAAAGACATTCCAGACCAAGAAAACTAGGATGGAATTCATCATCTAATCAAGTTGGTCAACTAGGCCTACTCCATTCTGAAATCATATGAACTGGCTATGGTTCATGTGAAATCAATTTTCATCACTCTTGCTGTAACTACAATTAATAAAACAATTCTTAGCAGGAATACATTTTCAGAAATTGAGAAAGTCTTTTGATGTCATAATGGTGCACTAAGTCTAGACAATATAACTTGCATGGCCCTTTTATACAAAATAAACCAGTTTTAGTACTTTCCTTTGCTTGCATGTCCTTAAATATGAGTGACCATATCTATTTGCTACGTATTTTTGTTGCTTTTTTGATTTACTTATTTCTTATAGTTGAAGTTCATCAGCGCTGAAGTTGAACATGAATCATAAGCTTATCTGCCTTATTTCTGATGCAAGATACCACTCTACTCTAAAGCAGCCCTTATGTAAACCAAAACACATATAAACACCAAGTAAGTGCTTTAACATTCCATTAAAGTATTCAAGGACTTGAGACCATAGATCTGGAAAGAAGTATATTGTATGTTCAAAATCTGGTAATATTATTAGCAGAGAATGTCTCCCCTTTTATGGTATAATTATCTCTCATTAGTCCTGAGCTTGAAATAAAAGAGCAACACAATCCTGCAATTAGGGTACAATTGTACCTGAAATCTTGAAAGTTCAAAGTCAGAGCTCTGCAACTTATGCCTTATAACTACCAGAATGGGTATGTTCCATGTGCATTTGGTTAATCTATAGCACATTATTCTATTCCTTAATAGATATGTGAGCTGAAACTGATATGCATAGTTCAGTAACTAAGGTTAAGCTTAAAAGAAGAAAAAGAGAAATTACTCTCTGCTAAAGCATGAGCTACAAAATCACAAAGGTGAAAAGGTTTTGAGGTATTTAATTTCCTTTTTTTGCCTTGAAAAGAAATAATAGGAACTAGAACAAATACTAGACCCATTTTATTAATTGCATAGTCTAAGTTGATGCATTGCATGCAGAGGAATGTGAAATGTCAGATTCAATTAAATGAGTGCTTGTAAAATAAACCATTTCACCACATGAGCATATTTAAATCATAATAGTTAGATAAATGCACAAAACTTTTAAATAAGCATGTATAGCTACTCTACTCTTTAATTACTGAAACAGAGATGTTGATTTCCTTGTGTGATGATGCTAAAAGACCACGTCTCCTTATAAATGTTTGTCTCTGGCTTTCAACTTTTAACACACTTTTTAAAAGTGATTGTACATTGCAACAGCTAGCATGATTTCTTCATGTACTTAACCCCTCAGTTTTTCAGATTCCTAAGTGGCAGGGTGGAGAATTGAATTAGTAGTACCATACATTCCAAAACAACATATACATCAATATTTCAGGAAACAAAAAATTAACTCTTTAACTCTACTGGAGATATGAAGATCTTCAAATCTATTACTTTAAGTGCATACATATCCATCATACGTATTTTATAAATAACACTTTGTTATAAACAAAAGTGTTAGGGTTGGGGTTGTACATCAGTGGTAGAGTGCTTGCCTCACATGTGTGAATCACTGGGTTCAATCCTCAGCACCACATACATAAATAAAATAAAGGTATTGTGTCCATCTACATCTGAAAAAATTTTAAAAATTAAAAAAGAATATATTAGGGAAAATTCATTGAGTATCTGCTCGAAAGTAGACAATGTAACAAGCTTTCCCCCAAATCCTGCATGATCATCATTAGTGTTCCTATTTTACGGGTGAAGAATCTTTCTTGGACAGATGAAAAAATGTACCTAACTCTGTTTAAGTAAGAATGTAGCTCAATAGGGGTTTCAGTTTAGATATTCTAAATTCCAAAACCAGGGTTAATTATTCTTGTCATTGATCGTGAAGCGAGAGAGTAGATATTTCACAGTGCATAGGTTTGCCAAGCAATGAGTTTGGGTAGATAATGGTGTATTAAGTGCATTTTCAATTTACAATATCAATTGATGATGTGTATATCAGGATGTACTTCCCATTATAACTTGAGAAGCATCTATGTTGTATGTAACAGAAGTTATACAGTGGTTAAGAGGACAGATCATTCTATTTTTAAACTCTGGGTTCTAATTCAACTTTTCCACATCATGTGTTGCTTTAAACTAGAGCCCTAAGTTCAATATATGTCTTCAAATTTACAGAAAAGTTAAAAATCAGTATGTATCATAGGACTCTGTGATAAATAATTTTTATTTAATGTGTTAAAACATTTTAACTTACACGTCATTATTTTAATCTTGTTTTAGTATGTCGTATCCAGCAAGTATGGTCCATGTAATTCTCAAGAACAATCTGCACATATTGGTTTCCTGTCTGTTCATTTTATTCTGATGGACTCCACATACTTCAAGGAAAGTATGAAAGAATGAGTGGGCTAATATATTTAGTGCAAACGCTTAGAACCCACTCTGAAGTACTCTTAAGAAAGAAATATGGAGCCTGCTTAGACACTGAGCACTGCTGCTGAGGACTGGCTGATAATCCCTTATGGTGTCCATGTCACCTATTGCAGTAACAATGCCCTTGTGGTACATTTCCCATCATAATCTGAAAGGATGCTACACACCATGTTCCCATCCTCAGACCACATTCACACACACAACCATTGCCCCCAATCACATGTCCCTGGACTCAGAGGGGGCTTCAACCTTCCCTGCACACTGAGATGAAGTCAATGTCACCAGATCCTTTTCTTTTAAGTGAGTTCTAATTGAAAGTGAAATTGATGTTGTCTTGTCCAGACTATCACAGAGATCAAGATCTCTGCATTCTCCACTTAGATTGCTCCTTGGGTTCTCTGCAAGTATGAAGAGAAATGAAATATCATCTGGATGAAATTTTCCTCTTTTCCTCCTTTCTCTATTCTTTTTTTCTTTTTTTTTCCCTACCACTCAAGACTCACAGCACAAAACTGTCAGTAGAGGTGGCTTTTAACAGACAGGAACTAGAGATTTTTATAAGTAGCTTTTGTTTTAATCTAGTTTTCCCTGAGGCAAAGGAAGCAGAGGTCTGACTTCTTGAATGGGAAACTGGGGTAAAGAACAGGAGAGAATCTTGAGATTGAAAGACAAATTTACATTTTAATAGATTATCTTCCATACTGACTTTATTGGACCTCAATCTGCTAGGAAATGTTTATCTGGTAAGAAGAAAAATTTCATATATATTAGATAGGTTCACATATTATCAGTAGTTGTTTTTGGAAAATTATGAGTATAATCTCTGATGTGCTATTATACAATAGTATCTGTAACTCTGTCTTTATAATTCTTCTGTTTATAGTTATCCATCTAGAAAGTTCTGTTGCTGAATTTTATACTTAATAATTGTGATGGTCAAGTAGTATGTGCACAGGTATCTTTCATTAGGTGCATCTGCCAACTTCATGCTGCAATTTTCAACCCCACAGTTCTTAATGTTGCATAAAATGCAGAAGAATCTCTTATGTAAATAGACTTTTTCAGAACTAAAAATCAAAACTTTTTGATTTACTTAGATCTTACTTTCCCAGATTATACTGTGAAATTTGACCTCTATAAATCTACATTATATTAAAATGATTTGAAGGTTAACAAGAATAGCACATTATGCTTTTTAAATAAATTAATTAAAATGTACAATAACATATTCAATAGGAATAAACCAGCAACCTTGCTGGTAAGATATTTGTGAAATTTTTTATTCTCCCTATATTTTCCCCATGCTTCAAAACTATAACACTATGCCCTATAATGTTTGGTAGGTTGTACCTCATTTGTACTGTGAATAAAAACATTAAGGATGCTTAAAATAGATCTAAAAACTGGCATTAAACCATAGAGTATATAATATTGGTAAATATTAATATGAAATATGCAGAAATTCTCTTTCACCATTACTTAGAAAAATTTCTTTCCATTATTGTGTATTTTTAATTATATACTAAAGATCTCTTTCTGTTAACAATTTATATGCAAAATTCAGTTGTATTTCATATATCACAAATATTTACAAATTCTTTGCAACAAAGGAAGAGTTTTTAAAAATATATTTAAAATATCAAACATACCAGATGGATAATAAATGTTAATTTCATTTCTTTAGCTGATATTACTTGGAAGTCAATATGAGAAATCTGAAGCACAGTTGTTAAATTATGACACATTGTAAGAAGAAATACTATTGCACCATTTAAAACGTACTCAAGATGCATGTACATTAAAAGTTCATTGTCAAACAATATTTAATAAAATATTCTCTTGCTAATATAATATTAATTGCAAATATACATATTTAATTCTAAATATATTACACCTACAATATTTAAAAATTACTTAATAAAATGCTTCACAAGTATGAAAAAATCCCTAAACATGGGGGAACAGAAAGAACATGGACACTAGAGACAGAAGGATGTAGATACAAATCATAACTAGGCCCCTTTTCAATTCTGTGATTTCAGGCAATAACCTGAATCTGCTTTCTCATTTGTAAAATGGTAAGAAAAATGTCTATAAAAATTATAATAGAAATTAGAGAATACCCAGTGATGCTTAGTAAATGGCAATTTTTTGCTCTAATTATTGTAAGTGGGAACCAAGTTACATCAGACACCTGTCTTCATCCCACACCTCTGGAATGCTCCAACAGAGGAAAGATGGCTTTTCAATGGGTCTGTTTCCACAGGCATGTTCTTGGGTTTCCCCATAATTCTCAATCAAATTTCAGTAAAAATGTAATTAAATTTTAAAAAATCTATATTCCATGTTTTGATTTATTTAAATGAAAGAAAGTTCAGTTTTGACTGTTCATTGTGGATGTTTCTCAGAGTAGTTTTCAATAACCAATGAAAAGTCTGACAGGCTTCATGATTATTTTAGCATTAATTGCAAGATTTCTTTGTATTAATTATATACTAAATAAATGTTACTTTCTTCCACTGAGGTAATGTGCCTTTAAAAATAAGAAAAAATAATCCATTTCTATTAGAAAACTTAGGTTATTGGTATGAGTGTGAGAAGAGGCATGAGATTTGAGAAAAAACAAAGGAACACTGCAACTAATGTCAAGTAACTCAGATTGACCAACCTAGTAAAGAGATATAAAAGGAAAGCATTTTGCCCAAAATACTTACCTAAAGGATTAATCAGTGACCAAAACAAACAGACAAAAATGACAACAACAAAAAATACAAACGATGATTCTTTTTAAAAATCAATTGACAAATAATCATACATATTGATGGACTCTAATGTGATATTTTGATATTTGTATATATTGTGGGTTAGTTAAATCAAGCTAATTAATATACCCATAACCTCACATTCATATCAACCTTTTTTCTTCTCAGTTATTTATATGCAGAACATTTAAAATCTATTCTATTAGCATTTTTAAATATGCAACATATTATCCTTAACTTACTATACTATGCTGGGCAACAGATTGATAAAACTTATTTCTCCTATCTGAAATGTTGTACCCTTTGACCAACATTTCCCCTTTCCCCATTTCTACTCCCTACCCTCAGGTTCAGGTAACTATCATCTTACTGTCTACTACTATGAGCTTAATTTTTTTACGATTCCACATGTAAGTGAGATAATGCAGTATTTGTTTTTTTGTACCTGGTTTATTTCATTTGTTTTCTAGATTCATCCATGTTATTTCAAATGATGGAATTTCCTTCTTTTATGAGGTATAATAGTATTCCATTGTGCATAAATACCACATTTTCTTTAACCATTCATTTATTGATGGACCTTTGGTTTGCTTCCACTGTCTTTGCCATTGTGAATAATGCTGAAATGGTTGCGGGAAAGCAAATCATCTATTCAATATACTGATTGCATTTCCTCTGAATTTATACCCAGGATGGATATTACTGGGTCGTATGCTATTTCTATTTTTAGTTTTTTTGATGAACTTGTATACTGTTTTCCATAATGGTTCTACTAATTTATATTCCCACCTACAGTGTACAAGGGTTCCCTTTTTTCAGATCCTCACCAACGCTCATTATCTTTCATCTGTTTGAAAACAGCAAGACCTATATCTAATATGGTTTTGAAAGAACATAAAATGCAGGAAAAAGATGTATTATAACTTTTATTACCATGTAAAGATGTTGATCTTATTAATTATTATAGCAAACACAATTTTAACCTAAAAATTAACATGAATTGCTTTCAAAGTAAATTAGCTTACAGTTGAGGAAAAAACAGCATTAGTTTATAGAAAAAAAACACATAAACCCAATACTACTGGCGTTTACATAATTGTATTTGAAAACTATGCTTGCATTTTACGGTGCATTATAATCAGATGATATTTGCACAATGTTTAAATAGATGTCTGCCCCTTTTTATGAATGAATTTAAGGACTGACTTATGTTAAACTTTCAAGTTTTGTGGTGTATAGATATTTTTGCTATTGCTATCATGATGTCAGAAAACAAAAAGGATACACCATTGTGAAAAAATGCTAAATAAATGCAAATACTAATACAAAAAAGGAAAATTATGTACTTAAATTATTGTAAAGGTTTGGATACGAGGTGTCCCCCAAAAGCTCACATGTGAGAAAGTGCAAGAAGGTTCAGAGGAGAAATGATAGAGTTGTGGGAGTCTTAACCTAATTTGTGAATTAATCCCTGATGGGATTAACTGAGTGGTAACTGGAGGCAGGTGGGGTGTGGCTGGAGAAAGTGGTTCATTGGAGACATGACTAAAGGGTATATATTTTGTATCTGGAGAGTGGTGTCTCTCTCTCTCTCTTTCTCTCTCTCTCTCTCTCTGCTTCCTGATAATTCAAGCTGTTTCCCTCCACCACCCTCTCCCACCATGATGTTCAGCCTCACCTTGAGCCCCGAGGAATGGAGCCAGCTTTCTATGGACTAAGACCTCTAAAACTGTGAGCCCTCAAATAAATCTTTCCTCCTCTACAATTGTGCTGGTCAGATCATTTAGTCACAGTAGCAAAAAAGCTAATACAATTATTTTACATATATGAGTCATTGCTTGTTTTCCCAATATTTCTAAATAAGTATTTTGTGAATTCTTACTCTTTGCTAACTTTTCCAAGGTTGTGTGGATATATTTGTTAGTAGGACAGTTGTGAGCAATGAAGAAATTATGAAAGCAGTGGCAAAAATCATCCTATAACCTCCAGGTATATTAAAAGGCTGTTTTTGAAATGTTTTCACATAGTTAAGTTATGTAATGAAAATGAAAATGAGAATTGGTCATCTCATAAAATGAGTTGAATAAAGCTATGTATGGTCAATATTATGAAGATACCTATATACATTCCAACATCATTATTTAAAATTCTCTGAATAGCACCTACATAAATACCATTTTTTATATTAAAATATCTGACTATCTCAAGAGCTGAAGCTATTTTGAATATTTTAATTGGGTATGTAGCTGACAGATAAAGACATACTTTAGTTTTGCTATTGATATATTGATAAAAAAATTCATTAACTAAGTCTCTCAAGAGCATGGCTAAGTACCTGGAATGTCTTTTTTTTTTAAGAAAAAAAAGTACAGTTCTAGATATGTTTGGTGAGTGTAATGTTTCATGTTTACAAATACAGCAATGATGTAATAATTTTTATTCAACTGTTAGAACAAAGCATATTTAACTACTTAGATATAAATAGTTGGTATTCAGCAATGATAGTTTCTGGGTTTCCTGAGAGAAATTTATATTGCCTAATTAATTAACTCATTATATTAGAGGATCCATTTTTAAAAGTTTTTTTTACAAAAAATATAAAGTGGTTGGGGAAATGACTGATTACTTCTGTCTATATTAAACATATGCCGAGAACAAATGAAAGGAATCTGGATATTTTTGTCATGAAATTTAAAAAACGAATACCATTACTCCTTTTTGGCATCAGGATCAGTTTCACTGAATATTAAGCAGAAAACATAAGGTGAACTCTATTTTTAAAAAGTTCATCTTTGCAGCCACCTAGTTGGATGAATCATAATGATCCTTTAATGAGCAAACCACTCACACAAATTAAACATAAATTAGATGTTGATCTTAAAAATCACGATTATCTTTCTATTCCCCCTGATTTCAATTTATTATTCACAAAAACTTCTTCACATTCTTTTTGTTGATTGATGTGTTAATAAATAAATGTAATAAGCTCACTTCACAAGGAGTGCAGGAGCTGTTCCAGTTGTAGCGAACCTCAGAATCCCTCCATTGAAAAATCAAAGTGTAAAAAACACTTACAAATTTCAGATTCACAGTAATGTTGGTTTTCTATGACAATTAGGGACAAAAACTGCAATTTTATTTTTTAGCACAGTTTCATGCGCTA
Organism: Glaucomys volans; assembly: GCA_020662805.1. Lineage (NCBI taxonomy): Eukaryota > Metazoa > Chordata > Mammalia > Rodentia > Sciuridae > Glaucomys > Glaucomys volans. The sequence goes on along the minus strand of JAJEJO010002285.1, from coordinate 108,898 downwards.
TAAAAAGCAAGTAAATAATATATCACTTTTTATTAACACTTTTCTAAGTTTTTTGTGTTTTCTCAGACAAAGTTTATTTAGGATTCATCCTCAAAGTTACACTAATTAATAAGCATTTTAGTGTATATGTAGGGAAGGGTGAGTATCAAAAACAGCTTTAAATGGATATGCTATAAACAGCAAGTCATTTTACTGTATTTCATTGTAATTAGAAAAGAAAGGTTGCTATCAGCTCTACCTCCTGACTATAATCTTGACAGTGCAATGATCATAATACATAAAGTCTCAGGATCCAGGAACTTTGTCAGACTTAAAAGAATGAAAAGAATTGCATAATTTCTATTTCTTAAAATAAAGTCTGATTTAAAATACAGATGTTTCGGTCTTTGATGTGTGAATGATCTGTATAAACATGTTAATGAGACTCAGCTGCATTAGTTTAGCTCAGGTAGATTAGAGATTTATGATCTTGTGAAATAAAAAGTGTTTTTGTTATACGGTTTTTTGTAAATCTCTGTAAAACAACAACAACAAAAAATTAAAACAGACACTTTGCTATCTCCTATGTCATGTTTTTCTTTATATTGGCAGGAATATGAGTGCTGGCAATATTTATTTTAAACTTGCATCATCAAGGGTTTTCTTGTAGAAGAGGAGTTTGGGAGCAACACTTCCAAATTTTAAATGAGTAGAATAGTGCACATATTTTCTATGCTTGGCCATTTTCCATGCAACAGGGTGTGTTTTTAAAAACACATTCTTGGTCTTTATCTCAAACCACAGATAGCTATAATTTGGGTAACTTTTACAGATAATTTATGACTTTTGCACTCAACTTAATGGCCCATAAAAAACTCAAAACAGCACTGTGAGTACATTGCTTTAACAGTCAAAAGGATTCTGGAGACTGAGAGTTTTTAGAAAGGGACTTCCACGTCAAGTGGAAATTTTGAATTGCACTTAAAAATTTGTTACTTAATACACGCAATATCTGTTTTAAAGTTACACCCTGGCTTTTCTGATTCTTGACGGTATATCTAAAAATAAGACAAAGAAAAGTATCGGTGTATTTTCTATTACCTTCTCTTTTTGATATGCTGATTTTGGATGATGCAAGGTATTGTTAGAGAACTAATGCAAACCTGTTTTGTGACAACTTACTGAACCTAAAGTGAGTGTATATTTCAGCTATTGCAGAGCAACATAGGATGCCTGTTTTTGCTTTGCTTGGTATTGTTTTCTCCATGGCTTTTAAACAGTTAACATCACCTGCTGCTGTTTGTGATGAAACCCCACAGGAAATGAATGCCAAAGGTACAAGATGAAAGAGAAAGTAATTTTCTGGGAGGGGAGTAAGAGTAATTTTGCACTGTGAGGTGAAAGGGTGAGAAACCAAAAGACATGTGAGGAATTACTTATGAAACTGGAAATGAGGGTAAAGTTGGAGGCAAAGGGAGCAAATATAGAAAAGAGAGAAAGAGGGAAAAACCCAGAGTCAGAGAGAAAAATGAAGGAACACTAGATTGAAATACACACCTAGAATTCTCTACCGAGGCAGGAAATTATTGTCTTAGATACACATGCACACATACATACACACATACACAAAAATCGCAGCCTGGTAAAATATTGTATAAAATTCAGTATGCTTGATGTTTAAAAATATTAACGAATAGTCTCAGGTCTTTTCCTCTTCACACTTCACTATTATGAATAATTCTATCATTAGTTTTCTTTGTTCGGTCTTTCTTGTGTGGAATCAAGGAGATAGGCAGTGAAAAAGAGCACTCGGTGCAAGAAAAGCTAGAATAATTACTTGAAAGAAAATTACAAGAAACAGGACATAGAATATATAAATAAAATTAGAAAAGACTACAAAATGTATTGTGGGCAGAGTAGAGAAGTGAAAGAGGAGACATTTGCAGGGACATTTACCCAGTACTTGATGAGCAAGGAAAGAGGATGCAATGGGAAACTATTGCTGTAGTTTGTCAATTGAGAAATGTCAGGAGATATTTTAATATGTTAAAATAACCTGATGACTGTTAAAGCTGTGTTTATTTATATGCAGCACTCTTTTACGACTGGGAAAATATGTGGTTTCATCCTTTATGAGTGACGTGCTAAACTATACACCAGCAAAATGTTGGACTAAGTCTCAAAATTATTATTAACATGAATCACACTATTATAATTATAATACCCCAATAAAAATATGAGGAAAAATTAAAAATTGAAAAAATGGTTGACAAATTTATTTATTACCGGTTGTACTGCCAGTGTGAATTATGTTAAGTCATCATCTTTGCCATATTCTTCTGGGCATTATCCAAAAATTAAAAATGAATATTGGGAAATCCTGAAGAAATCCAATTAGCATTGACTTTGGACAAAATTATACTCAATCATGACAGCCTGAGTTAGTCAAAATTAGTAGAAATGAGACAAAAACTGCAGAAGATGAAATAAAGAAATGAGGGTGAAAAATCACTATATGGCCCAGTTGCAGTAATTCTCAGAGGATGATGTAAATATTAGACTTCCTAAGAAAAAAGATCACCCCTGGAAGTGTAAAAAACTTCTATATGCTAATCGATAATGGGTGCCACCGTCAGCTAAAAATACCAGAGGTCTGAGGTATTGTGAAGCCAGTTTTGTCCATGAATTAGAGTGTTCAGATATATACGTGAAATGATGAAAGTGAATCATCCTGCAGAGTAAGTGTCTGTATTGTCACAAAAAGAAAGTCTTGGAAAAGTCTAGAAATATGGTACAACCAAGAAAGCACATCAAGCTAGTAAGATACACAGAAAAAAATGCACCATTTGTACAGTCATGTGTCACTTATTAATGGACATGTGTTCTGAAGAATGCATTCTTAGGCAATTTTGTCACAGTATGACTATCACAGAGTATATTTGCACAAATCAACATGGCGTAGCTTACCATACACTTAGGCTGGCTACATGGGGTATACTATTGTATATGTGGTGTGTCATTGATTGAAACATCATTATGCAGTCATGACTATACGAGTTTTCAGTTGCTGCAAAACAAATTTTCTGCAGACTTAGTAACTGAAAACAATACAAATTTCTTGTCTCCCATTTTCATGAGTGTCATGGGTTTGTTAGATTTCACCAGTTTCAAATCAGATGTGGACTGGACTTACAATCTCACCAGAGACCAGGACCCTTTTCCAAGGCTGTTCAGGTTTTGTAGGAGTTTGTTCTCTTGCACCTATATCTTTTGGGGTTCCCCATTATCTTTATGACTATAGAAAAGAAACTGCCCCCAGCTCCTGAAGCTCCTGAAGCTCAGTCTGCATAGGTAACTCTTACAACATCACAACTAATAGCTCTCTCCGAGAAGAACCCAGTACACCTATAAAAAGATTTACCTCCTCAGGTCAGGTCAGTCAACAATAATCTCTCTTTAACTCAAAATTATCTAAGAAACTCCATTTACAATCAAGAGAGGGAATTTTACAAGAATATTGTTATGAGATGTGTTATTCTATCATTTATATAAAGACACTATAATAAGAGTGAGAAAAAGCAGTGAAATGAAAATATTAGATTTTTTTTCTAGAAAAATTATTCCAAAGTAGATGTTTAAAACTATAAATGCAGCAAATATTTCTATGAACAAATTTTGTAGAGGAATAAGAGATGAGACATAAGCTTCTGAACTTGAGAGAAATAACTGGAGAAAACCACACACATAAAAAGATAAGAGGGAAAGGACCTGTGGGGAAATAGATATTGAATAAACCAAGGTGAATCAATGTGACATATGGAAATGAGAAAAGCATACAAAATGAAAACAAAATGATAATAAATGAAAAAATAAAATGTAAAACTAAGAAGATTGAAAAAGCGAATGGATGAAAAAGACCTAATGTTCATGTTATGGTATACTACCACTCTGAGGAAAAAGAAAATTCCAAATAAAGGAAGGGAATATATATTTAATGATGCAATTATTTTTTTTGGATAAAACAACTTGAATATACATATTGAAAGTGGATATAATGTGTTAAAGCATATCTGCTCAGCATATTTAGTAGCATGTTATATGCTAATGAAGTTTTTAAAATTTGAGGATTAAACAGAGTTCTCTGTGAAGCCAGATGAAAAGATTGGATCACTTTATTGGTTAGGAAATATCTGGGTCATCCTTCAAGAATTTCAGTATTAGAAGATAATAGAAGATCAGCCACAGGAGAGTTAAAAATGGAAAGTGTGACCTAAGATGTCTCTCAAGAACAAAAGTCAAAGTACACTTTTAACATGAAAGAATGAAACAAGTTTTTTATTAGCCCTTCTTGAAAAACAATTATAGAACATATTTGGATCATTAAGAAGGGGATAGATGAGCAAACTTCTAACCCAAATCTGGCCATGTGTTTATTTAGCAGTAAGAAAGAAAAAATTGAGGGAAATAAAAAGGAAGGGAGAGAAGAAAAAAGAAGAAAATGGGAGAAAAATAAAAGAAACGAAGAAAAATGTAGTTAATGTAACAAGAGAACAAAAGCAACTTCTGATAGTTTTTGTTTCAGTCAAGATTCTTTAAATGCATGAAAATACTCAAAAACAAAAAGTCAGATGAAAAAATTCAATTGATGGAAATATGGTAAAAAAATATGGGAAATAATTTGTTCATCTTTTTTCAACTAGATTTTATAATCTTAATGTTGTAGAAAAATTTACAGGAAAATATACCTTACAAAAACTATGTAAACAAAGAAAATTTTATGTAAAATATTTTAAAAGTTATTATGAGGCATCTTCACCCCAAAAGGTAATGATCATATATTTTCAAAGAATTGTTATTAAACTATTAAATAAAAAAATCTTATTGACACTAAAACAGTTTTAAAATGCAAAATGTGTGGAAACTTTTATATTCTACCTCTGTAGAGATGTATTAATAAAATCTTCCAAAGAAATTGAAGTGTGAAGATAAAATATAAGCATAATTTTAGCTTTAGAAAGTAGACAAAATTCAACAATTTACTTAACACAAAAATTCTTAATCAAACAGTAATAGACTAATCCTTCTTTAACATGATAATAATGTGATTTTTATCCACAAATCCAATTCTAAAGACATACCCACTAACATTATAAAAAGTAAGAATGTTTAGTATTACATAAAATAAAATATTTTTAACACAATCCATATTTTATGCATAATGTGCAAGTTCAAAATTTTATTCATGGCTAAAAATAATTTAAAAAACAAAAAGAAATTCAGAAGAAAATTGATGCCCTCTTTTACCACTTCTATTCAACATCGTCCTTGAAACACTAGCCAGAGCAATTAGACAGACCAAGGAAATTAAAGGAATAAGAATAGGAAAAGAAGAACTCAAGCTGTCACTATTTGCTGATGAGGTGATTCTATATTTAGAGGACCCAAATAACTCCACTTGAAAACTTCTAGAACTAATAAATGAATTCAGCAAAGTTGCTGGATATAAAATCAATATCCATGAATCTAATGCATTTCTTCTCATAAGTGATGAATCCTCTGAAAGAGAATTTAGGAAAAGCACTCCATTCACAGTAGCCTCAAAAAAAAAATAAAGTACCTGGGAATCAATCTCACAAAAGAGGTGAAAGACCTCTACAATGAAAACTACAGAACACTAAAGAAAGAAATTGAAGAAAAACTTAGGAGATGGAAAGATCTCCCATGTTCTTGCATAGGCAGAATTAATATTGTCAAAATGGCCATTCTACCAAAGGTACTATACAGATTCAATGCAATTCCAATTAAAATTCCAATGGCATTCCTCATAGAAATAGAAAAGGCAATCATGAACTTCATCTGGACGAATAAGAGACCTTGAATAGCCAAAACAATCCTGAACAGAAAGAGTGAAGCAGGAGGTATCACAATACCAGACCTTAAACTGTACTACAGAGCAATAATAACAAGAACAATGGTACAGAATAGAAGACACAGAGACAAACCCACAAAAGTACAGTTACCTCATACTAGACAAAGGAGCCAAAAACACACAATGGAGAAAAGATGCCTTTTCAACAAATGGTGGTGGGAAAACTGGACAGTCATATGTAATAAAATGAAATTAAACCTCTATCTCTCACCCAGCACAAAATTCAACTCAAAATGGATCAAGGACTTAAGAATTAGACCAGAGACCCTTCACCTAATAGAAGACAAAGCAGGCCTAAATCTTCATCATGTTGACTTAGGATCAGACTTCCTTAACAAAACTTCCAAAGCACAAGAAGTCAAAGCAAGAATCAATAAATGGTATGGACTCAAACTAAAAAGCTTTTTCTCAGCAAAGGTTACAATCAATAATGTGAAAAGAGAGCCTACAGTGTGGGAAAAAAATCTTTACCACATGCACTTCAGATAGAGCACTAATCTCCAAAATTTATAAAGAATTTACAAAATTTTACACTAAAAAAACAAAGAACCCAATGAATAAATGGGCCAAGGATCTGGACAGACACTTTACAGAAGTTGATGAACAGGCAATCAATAAATATGTGAAAAAGTGTTGAACATCTCTAGTAATTAGAGAAATGTAAATGAAAACAACTCTAAGATTTTATCTTACTCTGATTAGAATGGCTATTGTCAAGAACACAAACAATAATAGATGTTGGCGTGGCTGTGGGGAAAAAGGCACACTTTTACATTGTTGGTGGAGTTGCAAATTGGTTCAGCCACTTTGGAAAGCAATGTGGAGATTCCTCAGAAAACTTGGAATGGACCCACCTTTTGACCCAGTTAACCCACTCCTTGGTTTATACCCAAAGGACTTAAAATTAACATACTACAGTAACACAGCCCACATCAATGTTTATAGCAGCTCAATTTACAATAGCTAGACTGCGGAACCAACCTAGATGCCCTTCAATAGATGAATGGATAAAGAAACTGTGGTATATATATATGTATATACCACATTGCATATATATATATATATATATATATATATTCCATTGTATATACGTATATACAATGAAATACTATTCAGCCATAAAGAAGAATAATATTATGACATTTGCAGACAAATGGATGGAATTGGAGATTATCATGCTAAATGAAATAAGCCAATCCCCAAAAAACAAAGGCCAAATGTTTTCCCTGATAAGTGGATGATGATATAAAAGCTGGTTGGGGGTGGGGGGTGAGAGAAGAATGGAGAAACTTTGGATTATATAGAGGGAAATGAGAGGGGGAGGGGGTGGGGGTATGACAAATGGTGGAATGAGACAGACATCATTATCCTATGTACATGTATGATTAACAATAATGATATGAATATACATCATGAACAGTCATAGAAATGAGAAGTTGTACCCCATTTGTGTACAATAAATCAAAATGATGTCTATAAAAGTAAAAATAATAAAAAAAAGAAAATTGACAAACTGAAAGAAACTATTATAATTCACCTGACAAAGAAATCTCTTTAGTATATAAAAAGTTCCTAAAAAGTAACATGAGGTAAAATAAGGATAAAATCCTAGGAATATGAAAATATAAAAAGCAGTACCAACAGACAACAGAGAACTCACAAAAGTCTATGAGACACGATCAAATACAAATTAAAATTATGGGGAGGAAACAATTTTTATCAAATTGACTACAAAAAAAAAAAAAATCAAAGATTTGATCCTGAACCGTGGTGAGGAATCAGACACTCAGAATGCTTTGGATAGAATATCAGGTACATTGCCTATTGGGGATGACTAGTCAATGTCTACCAAGATTATACATTTAAATAATTTTGATGCAACAAGCGTGTTTCTGGGTATATAGTTTACATATGTAAACTCATGTGTGTGTAGTATTGATTGCAACATTGTACAATGACAAATACTGGAAGCAATATAAGTGTTTACAAATAGGGATTGATAAAATAAATTTATAATATACCCATATGATAAAATTCCATGCATGTCTAAAACAGAGTAATTAAGCTGTCCCTGTTCATGTATGATAAAAACACTGAAAGACACATTAAGCATACTAAGCAAGAAAAAGAAAGAATTATACATATTATATTTCTACTGTTTGTGAAAGAAAAACAGAGGTGGTATCTTCAGATTTTCTTGCTATTAGCTTGAATGGTAATAGAAAGAGCAGTGTGTGAGGATGTGGATGGAATTAAGAAAAAGTGGAAGTTCTAATGTGATTGGTAATATTGATATTCTAAGGTATAGATTTTTTTAAGTTTGTTCTTTTTAGATATATGTGACAGTAGTGTGTGATTTGACATACATACATGGAGTATGCATTCTTGTAGTTGTACATGATGTTGAATTTCACTGCTGTGTATTTATGTATAAACATAAGAAAGTTGTGTCCTATTCCTTCTACTGTCTTTCCCATTCCCATCCTCCCTCTGGTCCCTTTATTCCCCTTTGTCTAATCCAATGAACTTCTGTTCTTCCCTCCCCCACTCTTATTGTGTCTGAGCATCCACACATCAGAGAGAACATTTAGCCTTTGGTTTTTTGTTACTGGTTTATTTCATTTACCATGAGAGTCTCCAGTTCCATCCGTTTACTGGCAAAATGCTATAATTTCTCTTCTTTGTGGCAGAGTAATGTTCCATTTTGTATATATGCCATGTTTTCTTTATACATTCATCTGTTCAAGGGCACATAGGTTGGTTCCATAGCTTGGCCCTTGTGAATTAAGGTGCTATTAAGATTGATATAGCTGCGTGACTGTAATATGGTGATTTTAACTTGTTTGGGTATGTACTAAGAGTGGGATTACTGGGCCAAATGGTGGTCCCATTCCAAGCTCTCTAAGGAATCTCCATGCTGCTTTCCAGAGTGGTTTCACCAATTTGCAGTCCCACCAGCAATGTATAAGTGAATCTTTTTACCCATGTCCTTTACAACACTTATTATTCCTTGTATTCTTATTATTAATAAGATTATTAATCTTATTAATCAATTATTAATTGATTATTGCCCTTCTGACTGGAATGATATGGAATCTCAATGTGGTTTTAATAATGTTCTCCAGTTTCATCCATTTACCAACAAATATCATGATTTCATTCACCAACATTTATTATTATTTATATTCTTGATGATTGTCCATCTAATAGGAGTAGGATGATATCTCTATGTAGTTTTAATTTGCATTTCCCTAATTTCTAGGGATGTTGAATATTTATTTTCATATATTTGTTGGTCATTTGTATTTCTTTCTTTGAGAAATACTTTTTAACTATTTTGCCCATTTATTGATTGGTGTGTGTGTGTGTGTGTGTGTGAAGTTTTATGAGTTCCTTACTCATTTGGATATTCATCTCCTGTCAAAGGAAGATTTTCTCTTATTCTGGAGGCTGTGTCTTCATACTCTTAATTATTTCTTTCTCTGTCCAGAAGTTTTTAAATTTGATGTCATCCCACTTATTTATACTTGATTTATTTCTTGAGCTTTAGGGGTTGTGTTAAGGAAGTTGGTGCCTACCCCAACATGTTGGAATTTGGGGCCTATGTTTTCTTCTAGCAGTTACAAAGTTTCTGGTCTAATTCCTAGGTCTTTGATCAAGCTGGAGTTGACTTTTGTGTAAGGTGAGAGGTAGGGATCTATATTCATTGTTCTATAGATGGATATCCAATTTTCCCAGCACAATCTTTTTAAAAAGACTATCTTTTTTTCAACATACATTTTGGGCACTGAAATTTTTCAAGTATCAGATGACTGTAACTCTGTGGGTGTTTTCCTGTGTTTCTTATTCTGTTCCATTGGTTTTCATGTCCATTTTGATGGCAATACTGTGATATTTGTGTTACAGTAGCTTGCAATATAACTTGAGATGTGGTATTGTGATGTCTCCAACATCACTCTTAGTCAAAATGACATTGGTTATTCTGGATCTTCTATTCTCTCAAATGAATATAAGGGTTGTTTTTTTCAGTTCTGTTAAAAATCTCATTGGTATTTTCATAGGGATTGCTTTGAATTTGTATAAGACTTATGGTAATATGCCCATTTTGACAATATTAATTCTGTCTATCCAAGAACATGGAAGGTCTTTCCATCTTTTAAGGTTCATCAGTGATATTGGTCCATAGTTTTTTTTTTTTTTTTATTGATATGTCCTCCTGGTTTTGATATCAGGGTTATATTTCCTCCACAGGTATTTGGTAGTGTTCTCTTCCTTTGTATATCATGGAATAATTTGAGGAAGTCTGGTTTTCTTTAAATGTCTTGTAGAAGTCACTTGAGAGTCCATCTGTTTCTGGGTTTTTCTTTGTTGAAAGGCTTTTAATTGATGTTTCAATCTCATAGTTGATACTGGTTCAGTTAGGTTTTTCCATGTCTTCCTGGTTCAATTTGGGCAGGTCGTATATGTCTAGAAATTTCTCAATGTCTCCCAGATTTTCCAATTTATTAGAATATAAAATTTCAAAATTGTTTCTAATGATCCTCTGGATTTCAGAAATTCAGTGATATCTCTTTTTTCTGTTCTAATTATGATGATCTGGGTCTTCTCTCTCTTTCTTTGAATTTCTTTGGCTAAGGATTTATCAATCTGTGTTTTTGTACTTGAAGATCCTTCATATTATTTTATTCTCAATTTTATTAATTTTGGATTTGATATTAATAATTCTTATTTTTTACTGATTTGAGAATTAGTTTTTTTCTTCCTTTTCTAAAACCTCAAGGAGGTGTATAGCATTAGATTATTTATTTCAGAACTCCCTATTTTTTTTAATGTGGGCCCTTAATGCTAAAAACTTTCCTCTGTCCCAGAGAATTTAATATGCTGCATATCTGTTCTCATGTGTTTCTAAGAATTCTTGATTTCTTCTCTCATTTCTCCTATGATCCATTCCTCACTCAAAGGAATATTGTTCACTATCCATGTGTTTATGTAGTTTCTACAATGTTCTTGATGTTAATTTCTAAATTCATTTCATTAGGTTTGGATAAATTGAATGGGATTATTTAAAATTTTGGGGGGCTTACATGTGGCCTATAATATTGTATATTTAGAAATTTGCTCCGTGAGCATCTGAGAAGAAAGTGAATTCAGCTGTTTTGAAAAGTGACCTCATGTTTTTCTCTCGCAACTTTTAACATTCCTTTTTTCCCCATTTGGCATTTTGATCATGACAGGTCTTAAAGAGGTTATTTTTTATTTTGTCTATTTGGGATTCTATATGCATCATGTATGTGGATGTCCATCTCATTTCTAAGGATAGGAAAAACTTCTGCTATCATTTCATTGAAAAGTTTCTTAATGCTATTGGCCTATCTCCATGCTCTCTTCTATTCCAATGACTGTCAGATTTAGTCCCCATTGTCCCAGAGTTCTTGTTTATTATGATCATGGTCTTTTAATTTTTTTGCTTTGATCTATACTGAGTATTCCAGTATACACTTTCTGTCTTTAAGTCCTGAAGTTCTGTCTTTGAGGCTTGAAGTTCTATTTTCTATATAATTTAATATGTTGGTAATCCTTTCAAGTGAATTTTTAATTTGATTTGTTGTATCTTTCATTCCAAAGAATTCTGATGGATTTCTTTTCAGTGTTTCTAATTCTTGAGAGATTGTTTGGAAGTTCCAGCAGGAGAACACAGCTACTCTGATACCCTTCTCCAAAGGAAGGTCCTCCTTTATTGGGGAAGATTGTCTTCTTTCACCAAGCACATCACTGGAAGGGAAGCATATGGAGTGGTAAGAAAGTAGGGAGACTCACACCTAGCAATCCAGAGGAGCCAAATCAACCCTGGCTCAATGAGGTGGCAGATGCTTGCAGCCTTATCTCCCTCACATCATTGTATCTCTTTTTATTGAAATGATCTTTCACCTCTTATATTTGCCCTCTTAATTCATTCCTTAGATCTTTTAGTCCATTGACATTTAATCATCAGTTTTTTTATAGTCTTTTGATGGAATTTCATCCACTTCTATATCAGTGTTTTCCCCTTTCCTCATGTTTTCAGAGTCTTAGACTTGTGCATATGGATTTCACTTCCTATTTTATGCGTGTGTGTAGTCCTTTGATGTATAGTTGTGGTTTTTTGTTCTTAGGACTTTGTTTTTGCTGTTTAACTAGATGTCCAGGTGTGGAACTTGAAATCCCTTTTTTCCTGTTCTTACTTGGGATCTGGTTGTTTTTTTTTTTTTTTTTTTTTTTTTTTTTTTTACTTTTTTCTCTCCCCTATTCTGTGTGCTGAAGTATTGTTGAAGCTTGAATATGGCTAGGTTGTATGTGGAGTGAGATTTGCTGCCACATGGCTGAATTGTGAGCATAAATCAGCAGGAAGATCTCTCTCCCATGAACTTGTACTGTCACTTCCCAGCCCCTCTTTGATAAGTTTGGGAGCAAGGAATAGCAACCCATTATTAACAGAAGTGTCTGGTGCCTACTATGACATCTATAGCACTAATTACCACATAAAGAAGTAACAATAAACAGTCATGAACTAGATCTAACATTAAACAGCAGTTATCAACTACTTTATCCACTGTATTAATAGTCACAACAACATGAATGATGAGGAGTAGGAATTATGTAAACTAAACAGGTCTAACAGAGTGAAATTACAGTTAAGTGAAGAGAGAAAATAAGGTAAGAAGGCAAGAGAAAGCTTGAAATATTTAAAAAGTGAACAGAGAGGAAGCAGGAGAGAGGTACCTGGTGATGGCTATAAAGAAAGAGTAATAAATAAATAAATACCAGGCCATTTCTGTTACTGTTGCTCTGAAGTAGAGTTTAAGGCTGGTTTTGTGATGCCTCCTGCATCATTCTTCCTGCTCAGGATTGCTTGACTATTCTGGGTCTCTTCCTCTTACAACTGAATCTCATGATTTTTTTCTCTGTTTCTATAAGGAGCATCATTGGGAATTAATTGGAATTGCATTCAATCTGTATAGCTTCTTTGGTAGTATGGCCATTTTGACAATATTAATTCTGTCTATCCAAGAACATGGGAGATCTTTCCATCTTCTAAGGTCTTCTTAAATTTCTTTCTTTCATGTTTTACAGTTTTCATTGTAGAGGACTTAAGGGTACAGAACAGAAGACACAGAGACAAACCCACGAAAATACAGTGACCTCATACTTGACAAAGGTACCAAAAACATACAATGGAGAAAAGACAGCCTCTCAAAAAATTTTGCTGGAAAACCTGAACAGCCATATGCAGTAAAATGAAATTAAGGCCCTATTTCTTACCCTGCACAAAACTCAACTCAAAATGGATCAAAGACCTAGGAATTAGACCAGAGACCCTGCACCAAATAGAAGAAAAAGTAGGCCCAAATCTTCATCATGTTGGCTTAGAACAAGATTTTCCTAAAAAGTCTCTCAGAGCACAAGAAATTAAAGCAAGAATCAATAAATGGGATGGATTCAAACTAAATAGCTTTTTCTCAGCAAAAGAAACAATCAATAATGTGAAAAGAGAGCCTAGAGTATGGGAGAAAATCTTTACCACACACACTTCAGATACAGCATCAATCTCCAAAATTAATAAAGAACTTACAAACTTTTACACCAACAATGCAAAGAACCTAATCAATAAATCAGCTAAGAAACTGGGCAGACACTTCACAGAAGAAGATATACAGGCGATCAATAAATACATGAAAAAAGTGTTCAACATCTCTAGCAATTACAGAAACGCAAATCAAAGCTACTCTAAGATTTCATCTTACTCCATCAGAATGGCAATTATCAAGAGCACAAACAACAACAATAAATGTTGGTGAGAATGTGGGGAAAAAGGTACACTCATACATTGCTGGAGGGAATGGTGCAACCATTATGGAAAGCAGTATGGAAATTCCTCAGAAAACTTGGAATGGAATCACCATTTAACCCAGTTATCCCATTCCTCGATTTACACCCAAAGGACTTAAAATCAGCATATTAGAGTGATGCAGCCACATCCATGTTCATAGCTGCTCAATTCACAATAGCTAGATTATGGAACCAATCTAGATGCCCTTCAATAGATGAATGGATAAAGAAACTGTGTTATATATACAAAATGGAATATTATTCAGCCATAAAGAATAATAAAATTATAACATTTGCAGGTAAATGGATGGAGTTGGAGAATATCATGCTAAGTGAGATAAGCCAATCCCAAAAAACCGAGAGCCGAATGTTTTCTCTGATAAGTGGATGATGATACATAATGCAGGGGGTAAGAGAAGAATGGAGGAATTTTGGATTGTATAGTGGGAAATGAAGTGGGAAGCGGCAGGGGATAGAAAAATAGCATACTGAGACAGATATCATTACCCTATGTGCATGTTTGATTACATGAATGCTGCGAATCTACATTGTGTACAGCCACAGAAATGAAAATTTGTACTCCATTTGTGCACAACGAATCAAAATGTGGTCTGCAAAAATATAAAAAAATTAAAAATTTAAAAATGAACAAAAATAATAAAATAAGTAAAGAGAAAGAAGAGAAAACAAGAATATTTGGCTATTAGAAGAACCTAAAGAAGGAGTAATAAGAAGAACAAAAACAAAAGTAAAAACAAATAGTTAAAAAATCAGTCCAAAACAAACCTGCATAGATATTTCCCACTCCAGGAGTAACACTGGGGAATAATTTTGGCCAAATTATATTGTTGTATTGCATGAATGTGTGAATATGCAACAACAAATCACACCATTATGCATAATTATAATTCACTCATACAGATATGAAAAAATAAATTTATCCTTCCAAAGTCAAAACAAGGCTTTCTAACAAATAGGAGAAGAAAAAAGTAATCAAAATAAAGGAATAACATTACATGAATATGTATATTTTCTCAAGCCTATTAGCATAGTGAGAACACACACACACACACACACACACATACACATACACACACACATAATGGGTAATGTGAAAAAAGAAAAGGAAAAAAATTCTTAATTATCATTAAGATAAATGATTTATCTTAATTATCATTAAGATAAATGATGGGCTTCCTTCCACTGAGGTGGTCAAAACTGTTAGTAAGGATGGCTTTTCACTGCTTATGCTGTTGCACATTCTTTGCACTTCATTTTGGGTGATGAAATCTTTGAATCATGGGCTATATGTCATTAAATCTAACTTCTTTTTGGTTCTCACCAAAGTGCCAGTGAGTGTGGTCTGGAACAAAACTGGTTGTGGCAACTCTCAGTTTACCATCTTGCAGGAGTTTGCACTGGGGAGTAATGAAAGCTGTAGTTTTGTCTGGACACACTAAGCTGGTGTACTCCCATAGAGGTGCTGATACAGATTTCTTAACAAGCATTTCCAACAATGGGAGTTTAGTTCTGGTTGTCCATTGGAATGTTGTCCGAAGTTGTGCAAGATTAGATACACGCTCTCTGTTGCTGGATGGATGCCAATCTGTGCTGGACATCTTGGTCACCAGGACCTCCCAAAAATTTGACCCTCAATGTGGGGATTCTAACCCTCTGCAGGTTTTACATATTCTACTACAATGTATGTGAATTTCCCAGGAACAGACTCAGGTTGCAAATGCACCTGACTGACCAGGTTCTAGCTTCTTTCCAGCTGTTTGCATGAGCTAGCAGCAACAAAGGGAACTCTGTCCCAGAGGTGTCCCCAGCCTGGATTGCCCTGGGCACAATCCTCTCTGCATTTTTTTCAGTTATAGTGGTCCATGCACACTTTGGATTCCACAACAGGTGACTAATGGATCAGGCTGACAATTCCCTTGTGAGTTCCCTGTGCCCTGCCTCTGCAAGCTGCCACATGGTCACTTGCAGATTGTTTCCACCTGAAATCTTTGCTTGCAGGCTGAGAGATTCTGATCACTTTTTTTTTTTTTTAAACTGGGAATTGAATCCAGGGGTGCTTAACAGCCAAGCAACATCCCCAACCCTTATTCATTCATTCATTCATTCATTCATTCATTCATTCATACATACATTCATTCATCCATCCATTCATTTGTTCATTCATTCATTCAAGACAGGGTCTCACTAAGTTGCTTATGGACCTGGCTAAGTTGCTGAGTCTAACTTTGAACTTGCAACCCTCCTGCCTCAGCCTTCTGAGCTGCTGAAATTACAGGTGTTTGCCACCACAACCTGAACACTTTTTAATCATGGACTTGCCTATCTCTCGGTCAGCTAAGATTAGCCTCCCTCTCTTTTCCTGAAGTTCTCCCAGGCTTTTCCTCTGTGTAACTTCTCCTCTATGCAGGGAATTAGTGTGCTGATGTATTACTTCTTGTTTTATGTTCAATTCTGAATTTCTGTGTCAGTATGATTATTTTGCTGCCCAATGTTGAATTTCATGAATTCTCTCAGTCGCCCTTCCCACTGAGAAGGGATGCTTCTGGTACTTGAATTACAAACTGAAGACCAACTGGGGCGTGCACCTACCCTTCCTCCAATCTGCCATCTTCCCTTCTCACTTTACTGTTGTTGTTATTGTTTTTCACAATGGAATCTGGTTGCTCTTTGTTTCTTTCTTGAAACTTTTCTCTGTTTTGAAGTTTTCTCTCACACATTCATGTATTCAGTATTTAGTGTGAATTAATATAAATTCAAAATTAAAGTTTTCTGTGTTCTTTCCTTCCCTCCTTCCTTCCTTCCTATGTTGCAGGGGATCAAGTCCAGGTTCCTAACACATGCTACACCAAGTACTCCACTGCTGAGCTATACCTCCAGCCCATTGTTCTCTTCTTGTAGTAAAGAATGACACAAACATTTTAAATCCTCCTTATAGAAGATGAAGACATTAGTTTATTCTTATTCAAATTAATTTCCTTCTCTAATTTTTGTGAATTAAATATATGGGTAATGACTTTTAATTCTTTTTTTAACACTATTACTTATGAATTCTTTAGTTTTAAACTCAATTTCTAATAGCGTTAAAAGCATACTTAAATGTTTTCCGTTTAACCGTTTTAAGTAGATACATAATTATACACTTTGTAAGTCCACTTCTCACCTTGAGTTGTCTTCATTTATATCTTCTGGTGAATAATTATATAAACTACAACCTTTTGTTTCTTCTTATTCCATCCCCCAGTTTCTTTCAAGATTTTTTTTCTATACCTTTGGTTTTCTGAAATTTAAAAGTAGCATTGTAAATATATTTTCTCATTTTTTTCTTCTTCTTCTCCTTCTCCCCCTTCTCCTCCTCCTCCCCACATCCCTCCTTCTTCCTCCTCCTCCTCCTCCTCCTCCTCCTCCTCCTCCTCCTCCTCCTTCTTCTTCTTCTTAGTACTATTATTTTGCTATTATCCTCTTTGGTGTTCTCTGAGCTTCCTATGGTTTGGGGTCTGATATTAATTTGGGGACATTCTCTTCATTATTCGTTCAAATATTTCTCCTCTTCTATTCTTTATTCCTCTTCCTTCTGGTATTCCACTATGTATACGGTACATTTTTGTGGTTGTCCCAAAGTTTTGGCAATTTTATTCTGTATCTTTCAGACTTTTCTTTGCTTTTCAATTTTGAAAGTTTCTACTTACAGACTTAAATCTCAGAGATTCTTTTCTCATCCACATTATTAGTCCACTAAGTAGTATATCAAAGGAATTCCCTTTTATCTCTAAAATTTCCCTTTTATTTTCTTAGAATTTTTATCCCTCTGCTTACATTATCCATGTGTCCTTATTTTTTTTTTCCTATTTTTCTTATTAAAGTCCTTGGCACATAATTCATAGCTGTTGGTTTTGGTGTGCGCATGTGTGTTTAAAATTCTTGGTCTGCCCTATCTGGCTTTGATTGTGATGCCTGATCATTCTGTTTAAATATGAGGCTTATTTTTTTCTTTCCTTTCCTTTTTGTATGCCTTGTAACACATGGGCCTCTAGTAATGTAACACTACGGCATGGAAGAAGGAAGTCTTTCATAGTCTCATAACTAGGTTTCAGTCTTTTAGTGAGTCTGTGCCCCTGGACTGCGAAGTTTACAAATGCCTCTCAAACTCTCCATCTCCCTTATGTGGGAGAAGATGGCCAGATTTGGGTATTTGCCTTCCCATATGTAAAAGACCATATGAACATTTTAATAATGTAGTATGTTCTCTTCTTTCCTATGATTATGGGCCATTCTATTCAAAAACACTTCTCAACAATCCCATCCATTAGGTTAGAAAATTATGTTTCACAAAATGATTAAATACAGGTGATGTTATTTTGCTCAACCTAAAATTTCAGAGGAGTATGGAATTCTTTTTATTATAAGTTTGAGATTTTAGAAATTGAGGATGCATAACATTATGAAGAATTTAAACAGCAATTTAAAAATATTAGTCATTTTTTTAATGCATTATTCAATTTTTTAAAAAAGAAATGACAAAAAATATTACATGAAACTATACTTACACCATTTTATTCCTCTTAATAGGAAATATTTCACTTAGAGAAACATGACTATCTGCTTATAACAACTTTTTGTGTCTTTCTAGATTATATTTTAATTTTAGTATGATCCACATGTGTCAGGATATTCATTTCTAAGAAATGAGCCTCCATATATTATTGTATAAAACTCTAAGAATTAATTTTATTGTATTCATTTACCAAACTAATAAATACATCATGATTATGCTATCTTGTGTAAAGCTAGTAACCAAGTTTTTTCTACTATTATACTTGATTTGAAAGATTATATGTACACACATTATGTCTTTAATTTTATAAATATAGAGAAGTACATGTAGCTTTAAAATATATAATAGATATTTTATTTAGATAAGATGCCAAATTTTCTCTTTTTAAGAAAACCTATCTTTTCTATCACTGCTAAGGAATGATAGAGGATAAACCTCAAAGGGTTAAAATCTTCACAAATAGATCATTGCATTAGTTTACATAACAGCTAAACTATACAATATCCTTTCCTATACAATAAAAACACTTAATTGGAACATAAGATTTCATTTGAATAACGCATTTTACTAACATCACATGTGCATTTCAAACTAATACTTTAGCAAGTATTCACAGCCTGTTTACAAGGCTTATTACACAGAGAGATCTGTGAAATGAAGTAGCTATTCCTCAAAAGGTCACTGTTTTTAATGGGTGACTTCTCAAATAAAGAAAAATATAACTAGAATATGCCTGTCCATTGTAGAAAACTTGTATAATACATATTATCATAAACAAGAGAAAAATTACCTATAATTATATCAATCAAAGAAAAATACATTTAGCTTTAAGTATATTTTTATGTCTAGCCATTTTATTACATGGTTTTCTTCTGAAGTTTGTCCTTTTGCGTTCAGCCCCAAGCACCATCTAAATAAAGCCCTTCAGGGTCAGACCTTCTGAACCTATTGGGAGCCCGTAGGGCATGAGAATGGCCCAGCTGTTTTCTGACAAACTTAGGTTCTTCAGAGTGCACTGGGATTTTATATGCTGACCACTTTGAGTTTTGTTAAAGAAAAGAAGACACCCTACTTGTCAGCAGCATTATGTTCCTTCCTGCCGCCAGTATTTTCTCTACATCTTTGAAAGTCCTCTTCCATCAATCTCCAAAATAAAACTATTTCATAATAATCCAATCTTCATTGTGGCAAACTGTATTTAAACTCACAGCTCTGTTTCATGATTATTTTACACATGCCATTTTTGAAGTACTATAGGGAAGTTTAAACTTTCCCTCTGAAAGTTGGAATTGAGTCTCCTGAAATGAACTGAAAATACAAAGATTAGCAAGAGAAAAAGTATACCAATTAATGTGCATAAGTATGGGAGTCATACAAAATATGAATGAGGACTCAAACAAGGTGCCAGATGGTTCCTCTGGGCTCTAGGTATAATGTTTTATTTTCAGTCTCTTCCTCTGTGATATGAATTTAATCTTCCTCAGTTAATGAAATTTCAATAACAAGATTGAAGCCATTGTGTTCCTTTTGATAGATATACTCTTTAGGCAGATGAGGTGACTTCAGGGACAGCCCCTTCCTATACTTCAGGAGAGAATGAGGAACATGATAAAGAAGGGTGTGGAGGGAAGCTCTGAGAGACCTTGAGGCTGCTTCTTTAGCTCAACCTGTCAAAGCACTATAGGTTGGAATATCATTTCTAAGCCTAAACAGTACATTATGTTTGCTTATCCTTCCTTTTCACTATTAAAACACACTTGTTTTGGAAAAAAAAAAATTCTTACTTTGATAAGGAAATCCCACATGTTCTTTAAAATGTGTTCTCCAACTTGGATTATTTTCCTTTCAATAAAGTTGTAAGAAATGTTTAACCTAATCACTCTACAGAAGCACTCTGAGGAAATCACTGAAAATAATGTGAACTAATGTGTTAGAAAAAGAGTGGAGAAAATCTGGAAAGGAAAAAAAAACTATCTCTTACAATATGTTGTACAAATATTATGGAGTTAAATGAAGGAAGGATAGATAGGAAAGGTGATTTCATATGTCTTTCATTGCTTTTAAAAATTGCCCATTGAATTCAAACTGAGAAACAATATTCTTTATCCACCATTCTCAAGATACGATCTTTAATCAAAGTGTATGCAAATAAATACTTTTCCATTGTAAAATTTCACCCTATAGAGGAAGTATATGTATTTATATATATTTATCATATTAAATTAAGCAGATTGTTTGTAAAATTCATTTAAAGATACTAGAGCTATAGGAGTCAGGCACCTTTCAGCAGCTCATCTGATCCTGCTAATCAAACTCCATAACTTAAAAGGGCTACTGCAGCATTACCGTATGCTCCATAGGAACAGCAGTTCCAAGCTTCAAGGTGATATAATGATCACAGACACAAGAGATAGATTTCAATTAAAAGTAGCACAGCAGCACGCTACTAAAGGCACACAATATCATGCTAATTAAAGTGCAATAAGCCAACAAAAGCCATTGAACATTACACTACCAGAGGCAAAATAGAAAGCTGATGAACCAAAGCAATTGTTTTGTTTTTAAAATCAAAGTGCCAATATACTACTGACGAGTGAAATAAGAATGAATATAGGTCTCTAAAGAACAGAATCACTATCAACTACTGAACTTTTAAATCAATTCTTTAATCAGTTGCTAAGAAGTGGAAGTTGAACCCCTGAATATACCCCCAAATTATATTCAGTAAACATAAATATACAATTTTATAACATTCAAATTAATGCTTAACATTATTCAACAAATATCTTTATTGAACTGCTAATGTGAAAAAAGCAATGGGTTAAATAAAGTATTGTGCATCCTTATCCGTATCAGTGAAATAGTCTCCTTGAAATTAAAGCATGCTTATGCTTCAACATTTTTCTTTGTGCATATAACAACATTGTCTCTCCAGGAAATGTGGCATTATATCAATGGCTGTTATACTGAAAGCAATAGGCAAGTGAAATAAATACACACAACAGTACAGAATTGGAGAAGTCAATTAAATAAGTCAATTTAATACATAGGAGTACACTTATCTCTGAAATTGAAAACACTTCTTTTTCAGCAGAAGACATAATCTCTAAATAGGTATAAACAAGTGCAGAAAATTATTTTATACACATGATAATCAAAGCCATTTCAACGTTTTGGTGATGTAACTGTGGTTTGTACTTTGTGATTTCAGGGCACCATGCACATCAAAACATGTAAGACAGGTCCAAAACATTTCAAAGAGATGTAAAGAGTATAATTAAAAATATCATGATGGGTGCTCAAAGGAATTTTTTTGATAGGTCCCAAATAAACAGGGCATTAATGAGAATGCTGCAATAAAGCTGTGGACTGGGCTATGATTCTCAGTTGTATACTGTGAATTACAACATATAATTATAACATTTACTATGCAAGTTATGAAATCAGCCAGTATTTATGGCCAATGATCGTACATGCTGTTGTTAATGTCTGGCAAGAATACATAGCAGTCGCTATGGTAATGGAACTACAATTCTCATCTTTTACCTTTGAAACTCTGGATTTGCACTAGCACAAAAATTTTAAGCAAAGAAACAGGGCTTTTTAAAAATAGTTTTAATCGCATGAAGCTAGATGTTGTTTTGTGAAAGGCCAGAATATGATGTCCCAAAATATGAAGGGTGTTGAATGAACAACTAAGAAGCAAATGCAGAAATGTTCTCCACTTTCACTCTATTAACAGAAGAAGAGGAGATGCATCTATAAAGACTGAACGTACCTCTCCACTTTTATTCCAGGAAAAACAAGTCTTAACCAGTGAAGACAATTTTGGAGGCTTTTGGCCTGGGGGAATCTGTATGAACAAGTCTTTTTTCTTTGTCTTGTCACTTCTCTAAAAGTGTATTTTCTGCTTTCTTCAAAGATGCTATATTAGCTGGAACTCAAGGCATCCTCTTCGATAATTTCTCATTCCCTGGGTGTATTCATGTATACGAAATGCACATGTTGTTAAACTTCTGTTTGTCTCCTTTTGCTATTTCATCTTCTGTAACAGGGATCCTTTCCAACTAAGAAAAAATTGTTATTCTTCTCCTACAATCTCAATAAGAGAGCTCAAGTAATAAAGTTAATGTATGATAATTCTGTCACAAGAGAGCAATTAAACATTAGTTCTCCCCAATCCTATCAAACCACAAAAGTTGTAAATTACTTCAGCCAATGTTGAAAGAGACATATTCACAGGTTGCAGGGATATCTTAGATTCACCAACTCTTTTGTTGGTTGAAAAGCATTTTAAATTAAAAAAATACAAAATCACGAAGAGAAATTTTCTATCCATGATGTTTTATCTGTGTGTATTATCATTAATTGGATAAAACTTTTTCACCAGGAACTAAAAAGAAACAATAAAGTGGTATATATTGCAAAATACGGGTTATATGTCTATATGTTTGCTTTAAAAAATAGAGCTTGAAAGGCGGGATTCAAAGGAACCTGCTATTCTGAACATGTACAAAGGAAGTGGTTTCCCTAGCAACAGGAAATAGGTGAAAGCTCTCAGGAGTGATCCTTCCACCCATGTTTCTTTTGAGTTTGGTAATGTTTCCAGGCTCATGTAAGAAGGATAGAGTGAAATTATCATGAAGAAACAATACTGCTAGTTAGGGAGCTTTTGCAGCATTTATGAGTTAGCAAATGCCTGGTTGTTTGCAATTGTTGGCATAACATCATAGTGACTAGGCTTCTTCTCTTCTCCCTTCTGTATATTCCCTAGACACACAAGCCCTTAAACTGATGTTGTGAATTCTTAATAACTGATAAGGCACGT
Organism: Glaucomys volans; assembly: GCA_020662805.1. Taxonomy (NCBI): domain Eukaryota; kingdom Metazoa; phylum Chordata; class Mammalia; order Rodentia; family Sciuridae; genus Glaucomys; species Glaucomys volans. The sequence continues at coordinate 85,723 of JAJEJO010002285.1, read as the reverse complement.
TTGTTAATATAGCCGTGCGTTAAAAACAAAAAGTTGCTGGTTTTTGTGCAAAGCATCTAGTTATTCCATCAATTTCTGAATTCTGAATTCAAGAGTGCATTACCTTCTGCCTTGTTTTCACTTTATTTTTTCTTTCTTTTCTTTTGACAATGAAATGACAGCACTTATTATATGGAAAATATGTTTTGACTTTTTTTGAAGTAATACTATGTTGATTAGTTAATCCCAGTAATGGGAAATAAACTGACCCATAGAGTTTTGTTTCTCTTGTTTAAATTTATATTCTACCTTTAGATTTTGGCATAATGAAGATATTTGAAAATGTTTCAGAAATGAATGAATGGTTTTAATTTTGACATGTTTTCACTTTGAATCATCAAATCTTATTTTGCTGTAAGGAACGATAGAAATGAGAACTTTCTTGGTTAATTCTATTTAAATACTTAATTTATCATGCACAATGCTAGAGGGTGGGAAGATAAAAATGAATAATGAACAGCTCTGGCCCCCAAAAGGCCTGCAATCATTTTCACTATGTAACTTCAAGAATTTGAAATAACTTAGTAATTAGGTCCATTTTTCTATAGTAGTTCATAATTCTACAAAGAAACACTCTTCTCTCAGCTTTGAATTTCATAATTATTATGTTTAGCAATAATAAAGGACAGAAGAGAAGAGTTGTCTTGTAGAAATCGCATGTCTGCAGACCAGTTTTGGTAGAAGTTTGATGGATTTGTTGTTTGAAAAGAAGATTTAAGTAATTAATGAAACATAGTAGACTGGGAAATCAAGTTGTATACAGGATAAGCTTAAATGTTTAGTGGTAGTAATGGTTGAAGGAAAGGCGAGTCTTGATTCAAGGGAAAGAATAATTATGTAGTATTCCGAAGCAGTGATAGTCATTTTTTCTCACAATTAAAATAGCTTTATTTCTGATTATAATCAGAGTTCTGTACAATTAGCCATTCCAGAAGAGCTCATAAAAATATTTGAAGGACACTGGTAATCCCTTCACCCACATTATTTTATAAAATAACAGATAATAGTTCTTGTAGTGAATATTTATTAAATTTTATTCTATGCCAATTCTTTTGAAATGGTTTACATACATCGAATTTGCCTTATTTAATATAACTAGCAGCAATGCAAAAGACAGAATGTTAATATGCTGAATTTACATGTGGTAAAGCTATGGCAATATAGAAACTAATAACATACCCAATATCAAGATGCTTGAGAATAGAATAAGAAAGATAACTATAAAATTCTATAGATATATTATTATTATCTCTGTATCTTTTCTTTAAAAAAGTCATATCACATAAGTTTATTAATTTATGCCCAATTTTTCTTTTACCCATGTACTACAAAGATAAAGTATTAAAGATACTTTTTAAAGTAGTATAAACAAATAATCAAGTTTAACTTACCATTTTGCAATAACCAAGGAGGATTGAAAGGAAACAAAACATTAAAATGGAAAAACTATGACCATTTATGTGTTAATATGTTCTCACTCAATTGCTGTACAAAGCTATGCTTATGTACATCTTTTGATCTTTCATAGTGGCTTCAACACTTTGACTAAATTTACTCAGGTATTCATTCAAAAATATTTACAGAACATGTGTCAGGTTTTTTTTTTTTTTTAACTTAACAGTTTCTGCACAAATACCAATAAGATAATTGAACTATTTCATGGAGCATACATTGTAGATGGTCGCTAAAATCTATTAGGAGAGGAAGAAAGGGTTGTAGCACTTAATGAATGCAGAGAGCATAGGAAATAAAGGAAAAGATTTTCAACACTAGATGAATATTTTGTTAATGAGAATCCAACTTTCCTAGCTTTTCCCCCCTTTATTTTCTTTCATAAAAGAATCATGAATGATCTTTTAAAAAATTTTTTTCTGGAACATTCCTAAACTTTTGCCAATTTTTCTTCCATATGAAGTCTTATAAAGATTTTAAATCTCTGTGGGTGTTTGCTGTTCCTGGATAGATTCAAGAAGGTTGCATATTTAAATTTTTTTGCACAATTGTGCACATTTGCAGAGTCAGAGGTTTTATTTTTTTGCCAAGGTTTATTTTATGATCAATCACCATTTCTTGCCTAAGTATTTTCTTTTATTTCAGTGAATTGTTATAATTTATATTGCTACTCATAATATCCTTTGAAGTGAGAAAACACTTTTCAATAAAAAATGCAAAATGTGGAGGCATTAGAAATCCTAAAGCACCCAAGTATGGAGCTTATTCTGATGAAGCAAAGAGGAAATCTTGAGTTTTCCATATTTTTCTCTATTTACCACTTAAAAAGTCTCTTTTTTTGGGGGGTCACTACACACAAACATATCTTTATTTATTCAAGAAGCATATTTGTAAAACGGAAAATCAATGTTTAATGGGCTCCACTAAACATATTTTAAGAAAACATCAAATTTGTCATGAACATTTCTTTTTAGAGTGGATTATTTTAAGATATTTCTCCCCCAAAAGCTGATATTTGCTTGGTAAATACAGAATCATTTTATGAGAAATAATGAATTTCAGGACAGCAAATCTATCAACTATGCTTGTATAATGACCATTATACTACATATTGCAGGAATACTTCAGATTATTTAGAATTAAAATAAAATCATCCCTGGGCCTGTGCTGAAGAACTAATATGTTCTTCTTCAACTTCTGTTTTTCCTCCCCTAGGCTCTTTGCTGATCATCATCATTGAGTTTGTACCTGTTATTATATCATTCTTTCTCATTTTAACATACTCCCTTTTCATATTAAAATTTAAAATTTCCCATCTTCATTTACATTTATTAATGACTTCTGGGAGGTACCTTAATCATATCAGTAATGAGTTGTTAGCTTCAATTAAAGAAGGTGGCCCTTCTCTAACCTGGTTGTCCTTTTCATGATCTTTATCTATCAGATTTTACAGGTTAACACTCAGAGCATGGCTGTCCACTGATTATCCAAACCAGTTTTCCACAGCCTTGTAACTGCCATTGACTCCTTCCTTTCCTATCCTGGGATTATAAATGAAGTAAACAATGTGATGTGCCTTGTGCACATGTGAAACTATAGCATATAGAAAGAAAATGTAGTACATAACAATGTAGTACACACAATCAATGACACCGGCAGTAAGAAATGAATAGCTTTCTTGTGGCAGTTTTGTTTTCTGGGCTCTTTTTGGTTTTTTGTTTGTTTGTTTTATAAAATGTAGCTATTGACTATTACTGTGAGAGAGGGTAAAGGAGCATCATCATCTCACTTTCAGTTACATCTTTAAGGTTTGATGGAATATGAGGTGTCAGGATGATCATAACGAGCAGAAACTAATGATAGACCAAACAAAGGTAGAAGGAAAAGTGTTCTATGGTATATTCATAAAATAGGCATGTGAATTGGCAGAAGATTTTAAAACATTCAAATGCTGCTTTTTGTTACACTATTAATCATCAATGACCTTGGATATGATAAGACTATAGACTGCTGATAACCAAATGTCTGACTTAAGATTTAGACAATGTAAATCTATGAAGCTGTGTGATAGATCTATTGCTGTTGGAGTGAGTGATGGAAATCACTCTCACACAGTATATCAAAACCTGCTATTAGCTAATAGGAGACTTAGGAAAACATAAGTAAATGGATAATTCAAATTAAGTTAAGTATATCCACTTTCTACATAACATGCTCACTCTGCATTTTTAACATTCTCAATGTTCTATGTGGGGCTAAGTTCTCTGGTAATCTACCATCCATCTTTTAAGAGAGTCTGAGTAAGGTATTTGATATGAGAAGTGAATCCTGTCAATCACTGCAATAATCCAAGTACTGAGGAAATCTCAGCTCTCCATCATACATTATATTGAAAATCATACATCTGTAGGAGTATATAGTCAGAGGGGTGAGTAAAGTAACTCCTTAATAAATGTGGGGAGGACTTTTAGACAATCCTTGCAGAAGAAAAGTCACAAAAGAAATAAAATAAGACAGTATTACAAAATGTAATGAATATGACAATTTGAAGGGACAACTGTGGAAAAAAAATATGTCATGTAAGGTGAATAATGAAAAATTAAGACTAATTAAAAGAAAAACCAAAATACTAATATTAAATGATTATCACAGACAGAACAAAGGTGAATATGAATAAAGAGTATAAAATCAGTGACACATATAAAAATTAGCTATTATTGAACTTTATTTGAATAGTTACAGGACTAGAAATTTCATTACCAGTATGAAAGAACAGGATACTGAAAGAAAATGAAGATCAATTTCTACAGTGAAAATTAGTAAATGGAAAGAAGAGCTTTTGCCCTGATTAAGAGACATAAAAAGAATGTCTAATGAATGCCACCTCTCTACTTCTACTCTCAGATTTTATTGTCATTTTACTGTTCAAGGAAAGGAAATTAATGGTTTTGAGCTTGAAGATTTGGTTTAGGTGGTAATATTTAAGGATTTAAGATAGTGTAAGAAATTGAAGACTAAATCCTACAATTTCCAGAATTTAAAGGGCACAGCTATAATTGAATGTTATTGTTTCAATAAACCAAATATACATATACGTATATGTATATATAAAATTAGGTGTTGAGTGAAACTTCCATAAAAAGCACACAATGGAGAACACAGATTAACAATGTAGCATTTCTAAAAATTTAATTAAACTTCTCATTCATGGACTAAATTTATTGTTATAAATATGGTACACAATCTCTACTGACATATTTTTGTTTTGATTTTTATAAAGTAGTTTAATTTCATACAGAATAAGTTTAAACAGAAATTTACACTCTTTCATATAGTATGATTGTGATCCTGACCCCACATTTGGTGCTGAGTGACAGGAGGGAGGAAAATAGGAAGCCAAGAGAAGAACTTTTCTTTTATATACCCTCTTTTAAATATTTTTTAACCAACCCAAAAAGTTAAGAAATTAAGAACAATAATGAGAAAAATGAACAGGCTCATAAAGCCCTGTGATAAACTTCCATGAAATAAATTAACTATATTATAGCATGTCACTCTAAATCAACCAGGTCATAATATTACTCCACCTGGCTCACTGAGGCATCAGTTTGGACAATCTGCATCTGGAAATACTGGCTGGACTGATCATTAAGAATTGTTCATGCTAGCTCTGCTTTGTTACCAACATGCATTTCTGACACTTTCTTATGGGACAAATTGGACTCAATTCAAAAGAATGCATGGAACTCCTGCTAAACTGCTGAGACAGAGAAACAGAAAAGAAAATGAAGAGAGAAAAGAAAACAAAAGAGAAAAGCAAAGAACTGTTCTTCATCATCAAGTAATATAGAAGTAGTAGAAGACGGAAAGTAAATGGTTGGTCATAAAAGATATGCCAAGGGAAAGTCATTCTCATTGGTGAGCAACTAAGATAGGCCAAGTGAAGACAAATGAAGATACTCAAGTTTAGTGCAGTCTACAAGGACTATGCCATGACTGTACTAAACTTATGGTGAATGAAGTGCAAGACGTATACAGAACACAATCAAGATAAGAGTCCCATCATGAATAGTAATGAAAGAATCTCCCAAAGAAAGAAAAAAAGATACCCGTTCAATTACTGTTCGGTGAAAATGCTCACAGATCTCTTATTTCACTAGAAGGCTCCGAAACTACTTAAGTCTAATTCTCTATATAAATATGTCAGTGCTAAATCTTTCTATATAACTGCATTTTCCTCAAGCATTTCTAAAATGTTTGTTTCCCCAATTGCTTAAGAGATTGAAGAATTTCTCCTAGTGACATTTACTAAATATTTTGTTTCTTTCTAAAATTTATCATATAATATTTGTCACAGGTTCAAAAAAGTAATATTCTGTAATTAGGAATATAAAAGTGAGATCTTACATATGCATTTTTTATAAATTGAGTATGAAACTTTGATATTGGATTGATTTTAAGGTCATTAAATTTATAGATACTTGAAGTGTTCTGATAGGTTTCCTGGACATCACATTGTCAAGAGAGCTAAAGAATTATTCTGTGAACAAGAGATGATATTCAGAAATGCGAAGTAGTCTTACAATCTTCTCACATCAATCTTGTTGATATGAGAGATTTTAAATTCATATGACAATGACTTTAAATGTAATTATGTTGAAGCAAAACATCAGAAAGACAAATACTACAATTTAATTCATATGTGAAATTTTAAGAAGTCATTCTCACAGAACTAGATAATAGAATACTGCTTACCAGGAGTTTGAGAGGGTGAGGGGAAGCTTACCAATGGGTGCAAAGTTATAGTTCTTTAGGAGGAATAAGTTCTAGCATTCTACTGCATGATTAAGTAACTGTTATCAATAATAATGTATTATATATTTCAAAATGGCTAGAAGAGAGGGTTTTGAATGTGAGGGTTTGAATGTTTCATCACAAAGAAATAATAAATGATTTGAGGAGATAGATATGCAAATTGAGCTTATTAGATCAGTAATAATGTATACAGATATGGAAACTTCACATTGTACCATTTAATTGTGTACAATAATTATATGTTAATTAGATATTCTTTAAACTTTTTTTAAATAATAAACTAATCATAAGAAAAGAATTCCTCAGTAGTCCTGAAAAGTACTGAGGTTTTTACATTACCTTCAGAACCCAAAGGCAATTTTGATACCACAAAGTCACACTGCATGCCTAGTGAGGGAGTTCTCTAACATCTCATTCTCAGTCCTGACTTAATCCTTTAAGTTCCCAAAACTTAAACCACATTCAATTGGTAAATGTCTGTTACAACATAAACTACTTGATCAAGCTCCACTGGAATCCAGTTTGGAAGATTGTATAAAGAAATTATTTCATTTTTTGTGTGTGTGTGTGTGTGTGTGTGTGTGAGTAGCAGTGGAAGTTGTATTGGAGATGTTTCATTTTCTGTGTGAATTGCTGACATCATCATAATGCTGATACACAAGCAGTTTGCCTAATTTCAAGCTCCATTAGCAACATGGGAAATATTATATTGCTTACATTTATGGAACTGAAGAAGTGCAGACCTTCAAATAAGATAGCACAAAATAAAGAGTATTTTGTTCAGTTCCTAAAATATCAGAACTATATATCTAATTTATATGTTGTTGTTATATTTAGAGTCCCCTGAATCAAGTATATCTTTCCAATAAGAGTACTTTTTAACTATCTCTCAGGCATCATCATTTGAAAATTCTAGTATTTTTAGTAATAATTCTGTATTTTAGTACAGAGCCATTATTTGAAAACTAAAAATTTAAATAAATTTAACTAAAAATCTTGAAAAACATTATTTGAAACTAAAAATTTCCTTAGGAATTCAATAAATTATTATATATATAGATGTGTCTGAGGCCATACAATAACATATTCCAAAGGTCAAACAACAATATATTCCAAAGTGGAAAATAGCTTAGAAAAAATTATTCAACTTTATTAATTTATTAATTTCTACACTAAAGATCAAATCCAGGGCCTAATATATGCTAAGGAAGCACACTATCACTGAGCTACATCACCAACCCCAAAGTTATTTAAGATATTTTCTAATGGAGCACATTCATTCTTGAAATAATAAATTTCACATTTGCACCAATACCCCTTTAACTAAAAACCCCTTATCTGAAGAGTAGATTTTAATGTATAATGGGCAGTTTGTCAGCTCTACATATAAGCATAGGTATTTCAAAGCCATATGTATAAACAGAACTTTTGCTGATTCTATTCTACTCATGTCAAATAATGCCAAACATTCCTCAGTGTAAAAATCCAAACTTAGAATCTCTTGTTCAAAGTTCTTTCAACTTTACTTCCCAATATCCAACAACTTCTGATACCTCCACTATTAATTACCTAAATTTAACTCAACATCATTTCTTAACTGGACTGCTGCAATAATTTTTAAGTGCTTCCACTTTGGTGTTACCCATTCTCAAAAGGATCTGCCAAGTTGTTTTTCTATAAATTAGCAAAAGAGATATTTTCAATGACTAAATCAGAACATTTCTTTATTCTGCTTAAATTCTGCATTGAAATCCCCTGCAATTAGGATACACTTGAACTGCTTCCTATGGCTTAGCTTTTCGAGACTTCTAATAAGTGTCCAGGTATCCTGAGGTAATATCCTAAAGTATCCCTTTTAATCACTGCATTTTGATTACCTTCACATTCTTTCTATCCTTTTAACACTCTGAGTAAATTTTGCCCTTGCGTCTTGACATGTATTCCTATCCTTGCCTGAAATTTCTTTCCTCCAGGTGTTTTTGTGATTTTTCCTTCACAGTTCTTAATTCTGACATCACATCCTTAGAGAGATTTTCCTTGACCATATAAATAAAGGGATCCTGGCCTAACTCAGTCCTTCACATTGTTTTGGTTTCTTCATAATCATCAGCAATTTAAATTATATTTTTCCATAGTCATTTTCCACCTGTTATCACTTCTACACTTACAATACCAACTCCAGTAGACTATAAGTCTTACAAGTGCAAGAAATGAGATTTGCTTATCTTATTCGCTTCTATGCAAAGTTGATCACCTTAAGTTCTAAAATTTATTTTAATTAATTAATTATCACTCATGTCCTTCCTTCTTGCATAAGTTCCAATGTAATTACATCTGTGGGGTAATTAATTATGAGATCCAAAACTCAGTCCTATTAGCTCTTCAAGTTAGATAAAATGAAAAGAATGCTCAGATCAGTGAGGAAGCCTATTTCCTTTGACTGTTACTAATACTGCCTCAAAATTTTGCTACCAAGAGGAGGTGTTGTGGCTGCCTTGATATGTTCTTTGTTCATTGCTTAATGATTTTCAATGATGGATGAATATGCTGTGACTGAGTCATAGAGTCTGGGAAGCTATCTACTATACCTGTCATGGAGACCACTTCCATAAGGAACACACAGTGGTGGCATTAATTCTACCTCAATTGCTCAGACAGCATAATGAGGATATTCAGGGGTAGAAGCAAATCAGTGAGGGTTTTTATCAGCTTTGTTCAGTCCATATTCCATAGGTCTAAATATCCAACATGGTGACTCAGAACTTTTATCAGAAGCTTCTGTGTAAAGGCAACAAAATACATAATTAAAAGTAACTTATGCAAGGAAAAATATCATTTCACCTTACAGGAAGTCTATAGACTCAGCTATGAAATGTTGTCTCCAAGGAGTCAGGTTCTTTCTGTCTACCCGCTCTTTAATCTCAAAGCAAGTGCCTGATTCTCTGACTTGTCCTTTATATGCTGTTGAAAGATGGATGTAGCGATTTCAGTCATCATATTTATAACTAAAATCACCTTTGCCTCTTGTGTGTCTTTCTATTAGGAAGGAAATCTTTCTAAAAAATCTCTGAACAAAACATTGATGTGATTTAAAATTACATGGACCAGAATTAAATCACATATCCACACCCTAACTATAATGGTAGGAAAATGAGTTTTTGGCCTCTTCATTCTTTACAGTGAAAGGTCCTAGAATTAGGGAAGAAGATAAAATTCTGTCTGCCCCAGAAAATTTCCTTTGCTATACAAACGAAGCCATTTTCCCAAAGCCATGGCTAGGTGTCAAAATGAGTCAGGAAATGGATTTTCTGTCTAAAAACCCTAAACCAACTCTTTCCACGACCACTTGGTCCAGATTTCTGAGGGAGCAGGTGTCCCAAGGTTTTGGAGCCACTCCGTTTCTATCCTCTGAAACATTGCTTAAGTTCTGAGAAGAAAGTCCCAAAACAATATTGTTGAAATAAAGATTAGACAAAGATGCAGGGAAAATATCTAAGATATAGTCTCTGTTACCAACATGGAGAGGTCAGGGCGAAATTCAAAAATGAAAGGTATGTGAAGGGAAACATGAGGTTGGTTTCTCGGTGTTTTAGCCAGAAGGAGCAGAGCATGGCACAGTATATTAGATTTATGGAATTTTTCTATGAACAAAAAAAGGGTTTTTTTTTCACATAAAATGCAAGAGTGCTGAGATTGCAAAATTAATGCAATCATGGATATATGAATAGTTCTTTTTTTTTATTTATTTGAACACAAAGTTTTAAAAACTCTGGAAAAGAGTAGTGGGATAGATTGCAGGGAGACCAAGGAGTGCTTTGTTTGACAATTAATATGTTCAGTATTGATCCTGGAAGTAATTCAAAGTAGATGGATGTAATTCAAAATTAGGGCAAAAAAGTTAAACATAAAAACTACATGAAAGTATCTTTAGAAAATTAATTCTTCATTAACTCTTGCCTATAAGACAAACTTTACATACTGGAAAATATTGGTGTCGTTAGACATTATTGGAGGAGCTGAAAATAATATTCAGGAAAAATTTAGAAACCAGGAGTAAATTATGAAGGATTTGATCAAAAATTGAGATAATGATTACAGATTGCTCTGCCACAAAACTGTCTAATAATAGAAGAGAAAGATGAGGATGGGTTTGAAGACTTAAAGAAGACATCTGACTCTAAAGTGTATGGGAAGCTATGACCCTTAGAGAACAAAAAGAGAAAAAATATTTTTGAGGAATTAATCTCTGAACACTGGAAAAAGATTCCCTTTGCTGAAGATGCTTAATGTGTGAGCAGAAAAAAGAGAGCGAATTTGAATTGGAATAGTTGTATGAATAGAGTGAAATTTAGTCTAAAATGGATGCTCATAGTGGAGGGCTTACTGATCAAGGAAATAGCTTAGAAGTGTCCACATAAGAGATTTTTGAAAAGGTTGCTAAACAGAAGAGCTATTTGAAGCAAGCTGGCATGTACCTATAAGTAAATCAGCAAAGCCATTTGTCAGGTTTTTTTCAGCTGAGCAATGATTAATATCCAGGGAGAGAAAGAGGAGATGCTAATGTCAAAATCCAGATTTGAGACTGGCAATGCAGGAATTGCAAAACAGAGGGCAAGATGTCCTGGGAATCATGATGGAAAGGGTTGACACTGAAGTCTAGGAAAGGTACATGAGGTGACAGGGAATTGATAAAAAGATGGTATATTGGAGGGAGAAATAGAAGTAGGTTTATTAAGCAAGAAAAGTTTGGTAAAGAAGAAAGATAGTAGCTTATGTGCAGAGATTGAATAATGAGATTTCAAACTCTTATATAGAAGCCTCTTGCATGGAATAACAAACTGGGCATGTCAAATAAGTCAACTGTAAAGGAAATGTATAAGAGCAAGAATGTCAGGAAACTGGGAGGTTCGCAGGTACCTCTCTAAATTTTAGCTGCCTATCCTCTCCTTTTAGCAAAATAACCCAAATATCCATAGGAAGAAAAACAAAAACAAAAACAGCTTCTTCCTATAATCTAAGTGCATGTGATTTAGATTGAGCCTCCAGACTACAATGCAACCTTAGGGGTATTTTTGAAACCCACCTTGGTCAATCAAAGTAGCATATGAATAAGGCCAAAGAGTTCAAGAGTGACTGAATATTTGATACAATCCAGTTAAATTCTAGGACTTCTGCAAAATATTTGTGGTCAATGAAATTTAAAATGTAAGCTTAACAGGGCTCTTAGGCATAATGATACCTCAAGGGGATCATCTGCCTTAGAATGGAGCCAGATTTAGGAAAAAGTATAGAAGAGATGAAGAAAGTAAACATAAGAACCAGTGATATAAGAGCCCCTTGATGAAACACTCCAGATACATTCTACTTTAATTCCTTTATTCTGTTGATATCTATTTAAATTGGACTTCTGTCATTTGCAACCACAAAAGTTTCTAATTATAAATAACTACCACCAGGTTTTTCATTTCTTGAGAAACAAGGATGGAAAGAAAAAAAATGTAACAGAAGCTCAGTAGTAAACTATCCCTCATGAAGGTTTTCATTGTTCTTTTTAAATTTCTGTTCATTTCACACAAATCCGAACTGCTATGATCAGGACATTAAATTAATTAGATCTAATTACAATCAAAATGATTTTTTTTTTGGCTGATGTGACTAAATTTAAAACAAAAACACAAACAGAAGTCATTTTGATCCTTGCATAGGAAAAATGGAAGCAAATAAGGATACCTTCTCATCTTAGAGTTTTCATTGTCTTTTGTGAAAACGTGTTATTTAGAAGATGGCTTTCCAAAGTAGAGGGTCACCCCTGAAAAAGGTTGTAAGTACTATCGCCTAAGGGAATAATATAATAAGTACGACTGGAAATAAATTAATATTTAGTGTAGAAATGGACATTTTATTTCAGTGACTTGGATAGAAAAGCTACAATTATGGAGCTTTCAAAGATGATAGCATAATGATACAGTTCTTTATCTGATTTACAGAGAACACTGCCATTTGAAACAAAGGAAAAGAGCAACTAGAAAAGAACAAGCTCAAATTCAATGACCACAATACTCAGATTTTTCCCCATCTTAAATAAGAAGATAACATTTGACTGAAAGAATAAACTAAAAAATAGGTGGACTCTATAGCTTAGGTGACTGCAAATGGAATACCTTTCACCTCTAATTGACTGACTGAAATGGAGGCAGTCTCCATAGAGACTGAAATTCTTCCAGGATAGATGGCAGCTCAGCCAAGAGACTGCACACTGCGGGGGTGGATGGCCTTATCCTTTCTAAGAGGTAAGTATGGCATTAGGATCATACTCACTGCGCTCCTGGCTGAACTTGGCTGTTATCAGTCCTCCATATTTTAAAACATAGTGCTTTGGGGAAGTATTCAATTGAAAGAATGATAACTTGTTTATGGTAATACTTTGAATCAGGGGAATTTAAAAAATTAATCTAGGTCTTAAAATTCTGTTCAAACTATCAAGCTTTGTGTTATCCACATCAATATGTAATTGGGTTTTCTCCTATATGATTATGTGCTGATATCCTGTGAATATGTTGTTTATAAATAGACATTATGATTGACGGATTTATGCATTGTCCCTCAGGTGTAGGTTAAAATAAAATGTTTTATTTTATTATTAAAATAGAAAAGGAAGTTTTCAGTTAAACACTGCTTTCTTGAATTGTCCTTTCCCTTGTTTTCACTACCACACATTCTGATTTTTTACCTACCTCACTGGCTGCCTCTCAGCTTTTAACATTTCTTCTGATGTCACTCACTCTAAGTGCAGGGTCTGGAGACTGCTGGAGTTCCTCAGAATTATGTTCAGGTCATTATCATATCTGCAAAGAAGGACCTGCTTAACCCAACCCAATTTCCCTCAGACTCTCATCCATGGAAGCCCCCAGTCTTCTGCTCAGAGATGGGATCTTTTGGTTTAAACCTAAATGGAATGTTGTTACTTTTCTGATGAAATCCCTTTCATGACTTTCTGTTGCAGAAATAATGAAATTCATTGCAAGGCTCTGCATTAAGTGCTTCTTATTCTATAGAATTGCCTGTCTCTCTTCTTTACATTCACTATGTTGACTCTAATTACAACATTCCTCCTATACCTCCAAATGTCTGTCTCTCTCCCTTCCTTTGGTCTCATTTAAAATGCAATTTCTTCAAAGTCTTTCCTGATAATTTAAAATAAGCATACAAATATTAATCTTAAGTACCCTTATGCCCTTTTCAAATGCATACCACATTTGTATGATTGTATGGTTGGTTGTAAGTATGAAATCTAAGAGGTGGGGGTAGGTGGTGCAATGAGAAGTTGTTTTAAGACGCATTCTTCTAAAAGCATTTTCCTAATGTTTCTTTTGTTGTTCAATTTTTCTGACAGAAGCACACACACCACTGAACAATCTGCTCTCCAGACATCATGTGATCTACCCTGTGATAACAACTAGATTGCAGAACACTTGCTTTGGACCTTTTCAAGAACAACCAATTTTTATGGTTGAAATTAGAAAAGAGATAAAAATGCACTTAAGATTATTTTTTGTTTGTTCTGAATCTTGGTCTATACTGTGATTTTAGGGTTTAATTTTAAAATAAGATTACCTCCTCTTGTTCTAATTTTTTTGTTGCTGTTAAAAAGAATCTGCATTGTCAGAGAAATCTGGCATGTATTAATGGGCACTCTCCTCTAAAAATCAGCCTTGGCACATTTTATAGTGGTCCAAAACGTTGTTTTTGATTACCTATCGCTTAAGAAGAAATATCTATGCTGGTAATTATTAATAAAGGACTAAAAATTTAGAGACTTTTGGGAAAATGTAAAGGAAAACACCTAGCCATTTCTATAAATTTATATTTATATTCACAATAGAAATAACTATCATAAACAATATGCTAACATAAAAAGAGTTCACCTAGCATTATTCTGAAAGAAGTCAAGCACAATGAAAATAATTTTCTTAAAAAAACCTGGAATGCTTGCGCAAAGTCATTCCTCTGCAAATCAATATCAGGCCTCTTCTACAAACAATGTGCTGTGTTCAGTTCAACCTCAACCAGGGCTCCAGTTAATTTCCCAAGACAGTCAACTTCCCAATATATCTGAGCCTTTTCTAAATCAGAACGAAGTCCAGGTGTCAAGTTTAACAATTAAGATTGTGTTCCATGTCTTATCAAATATCTTTTTGGTACCTGCCAAAAAAAAACTTCTAACTCTAGAACCTACGAGATATGTATCTACTCTTACCCTTGAACCATTCTTGCCCTTCTGCAGCCACCCACACTGCCATCTCCTTCTCCTGTTTAGATCTGACTCCACTTCCTACTCATCCTCTCAACTTTTCTTTAGGTCCATACTGGTTAAGAAAGCACCATTGCTTGTATCCTCCATTATGAGATCATGGATCATTTTTCCAGTACATGGTTACCTTCTGCCTCTTAGGCAGATTGATGAAGTTCCTGGCATTTTGTCTCACAGTGTAGTCCCTGACTTTTCTCTTAAGAACACTTTTAAAGCTTTAATAGACATGACTGTCTATCTCCTGAATTCATTTTTCTTTCTGGAACATGATAGCAAGCAATTATTTGGTCCTCAGATTCACTTGGTATTTCACAGAAGTTGCTCTCTCATGCTCTCATTTTTTCATATGAGTAACATATGATAAACACTTGAAAGCCAAGTTTTCAGTGACTTACAGCAAGAACAGCAAAACATCAACTTGGCTCAGGATCCAGAGAGGCATCTACCTGTGGTGTCATCAGAATTTAGCCACTTAGTCATAAGACTTCCATAAGTCATAGAATATAAAAATATTCTATTTATTAGAATATTGAAACCAATTTTCTACCAGTTTCAATGACCCCATTCTTGTATTAATTAACATAATTGCAGCAGTGATCTTCCTAGCAAATAATTAAAATTGTGTCACTGTTTCACTTACAATCCTTAATGGGCCTCTTATTTTCACTGCCCTTTAATATATTTTAAATTTGTTTGATAGTGTACAAAGTCCAAGTTCACATGTGTCCAAATGAGAATGCTCTTTTAAGCTCTCAAATTCATGCTTCTTTCACCTACAGCACCTCTTTTACCATGTCTTTCACCCACAACCAAACACATACACTGGCTATCCCAGCCTTTTCTGCCTGCCTAACACCTACTCTTAAGTCAGGTTATAGCTTATCAACCCTTCTAAAGTTTTATTGTCTTTTCCTATGTACTCTTTAAGTTTCACTGAATCATAAATTGTCAGTCTCTCCTCAAAATTATAAGCTCTTAAAAGTATGTGAAATAATACCTTTTTATTTTATTTCAATTAGGAATTAAAAAAAAATCGATGAGAAGTAATGAAGGATGAGTCATTGATCCGTGACTGCGTGACTGGCTCTAGGAGACCTAGGCCTTGTTTATGTGCATGGGTCAAATCCAGGGCCTTGGGTATGCTAGGCATGTGCTCCTAGCACTAAATCACATCCCCAGCCTTAGTTGCATGTTCAAATTCACCATTTTTTTTTTCTTGAGTGTTGTAAGTATATCCCTAGCTTCAAATTACCTAATGTCAATGTTTTACTCATGTGAATAAAATTAGCGCTCTGTTTTTATATTTTCATTTTCTCAGTTTTCTGAGAAACCTATGAACAATATATTTTATTTTGAAATTTGAATTACTTAGAGGACATTGTATCTACAAAGATGAAGATTTTTCTTCAAATAATTATACATTACTCACCAATGAAAGCTGCTTTTGTAAGAACCATAACAAACATCCCAATAGCAACAGCAAATCTTTTCTTTTCTTTTTTTTGGGGGGGGTACCAGGAATTGAACCCACAAAGCCACATCCCCAACCCTTTTTGTTTTTTGTTTTATTATTATTATTTTCAGTATTATTATTTTAATTTTGAGACAGGTTACTGCTAAAGTTGTTAAAGCCTGGGTAAGTTTATGAGGTTAGCTTTGAACTTTCAGCCCTCCTGCCTCAGCTTCTCTAGCCACTGAGATTACAGGTGTGCACCATTGTTGTCAGCCTGATAGCAAATCTTAACAACTATCTGTGCATAGTGACACAGGCCTGCTCTGCCAGCTGCTCAGGAAGGAGGCAGGAAGTTCTAGGCCAGCCTGGGCAACTTCACCAGAGCTTATTTCAAAATAAAAAAGTTAAACAGCTGGAGATGTAGCTCTCACTGGTAGAGCGCCCCCAGTTTCAATTCCCAGTACTGTGAAAAAAAAGGAAAAAGAAAGAAAAAAGCAACTATTCAACATTATTTTCAACAATAATGAATATTTATATTATTTTAAAAATTATAGCACTTTGTTTTACAAATTATCTCATTGTTAGTAGTCATTGTTGCATTATTTCTTAGATTTGTTTAACAACTCTATGAGGTAAACATTAGTATTATTACCACTCTTTATTTGGAACTGAATGTCAAGGATAGTTTTTCACTGGACAAATATTACATGTTTTCTCCTTGAAATTTGGAATCTGTATTTATTCTTAAATCGTCATCATTTGAATCAACAATTATTGCTGAGTAACTGCACAGTAACTTTGGATCAAAGATTAGAACTAGGGCTCAGAATTTTCAAGTAAAAATTTCTGTTTTATTTGTTTTACTTTATTAGCCTATATCAAAGTGAGTACAATCTGGAAAAAATACAAGGATTTATACAACTTTAGCAAGAGGGTCTCAACAATAATTACTATGATTTAGATGTAAGATGCTACCGGAAAGCTTATATATAAGAGAAAATGCAAGAAAGTTTAGAGGTGAAATGATTGGGTTATGAGAGTCTTAACCCAATCAGTGCATTGGTCCTATAATAGGAATTAACCTGGGCGTAGCTGTAGGCAGGTAGGGAATGGCTGGAAGAGGTGGGCCACTGGGGACATAGTGTGTATTTTGTCCTTGGTGAGGGAGAGCTGCCTCTCTTCCTGGTTCCACACCCTCAGCTGCTTTCCTCCTCCACATATTTCTGCCATGATGTTCTGCTTTACCTTGGGCCGAAGTCACAGAGTTTGCCATTTATGGACTGAGGCCTCTGAAACTGTGAGCCCCAAATAAACTTTTCCTCCTCAAAAATTGTTCTTGTCAGCTCTTTTGGTCATTGCAGTGAAAAAGCTGACTAAAACAACAAATATTGTTGAAGGTAGCTTTGTGGGTTGGTAAAGCAGTATTGAACTCCAATTTTATACTTGCACAAAAATACCTTTCATGAATACTGTCACATCCCAAAGTATCCAGCATAGACCTACTAAGGAGATATCTCTGGAAAACAGTTTCCACCTTATGATTTTTCTGAAGAAAATGCATTTGATGATTTGTTCTCTATGAACTGATATGTGAAATGGGGTGAAAAGGACAGGGAAGAGGGAAAAGTACGCAGCATGGCAGATACAAGAAAGAAACTCTTCACCAATTCTGAGACTGTTGAAAATGCCATGAACCCTTAAGCATTGTCCCAGGTGAGTTAAGGGAGCCAGGCCACTGGACTCACTTTCACCAGTGGCTGCTGTAAGCTGTTCCTGGGCAGGGGTCATAAAGTTGGCAAAGCACCTCTGTTCTTTGGAGGCAATTCCTTGGACAGGAGTTGTGAGCCATTAGTATCCAGGCAGGTGTGAAAATGAGCACCTCAAAACTAAGGGCATCTGAGTGGTAGACAACCATATTCACAGCACTCACATATTTAATGGAAACTAAATGATATGATTTAAGATGTCACATTTTGAAATACCAAAGTGAGTATCAATCAGAATGTATTTGTTAGTTTAACTATTGGTTTAACTTGAAATTCTCAGTTTTCATTTTCTTTCTATTTTCTGTCCCCATCACTGAAATACAGGCACCATGAAGACAAGGATTTTGAGTCTCTTATTCACATCTGCATCTTCAGCACCTAGAAAATTACTTAGCTAATGGTAATCACTCAATAAAATTTGGTGCACAAATGAACATATGAAGGAATAAAGGACACTTATAGAATCTGTGGACCTATTTCAGGTTTCTAAAGAGTTTATGTATTAGTTTCTAGAAATCTAAAAACACATTTCTAGATCCAAACTGACTCTCAGTTCATAGTCATGTCTTGTATTCTAATGATATGACAAGAAATGTATCTGCTCCAAATATAGGCATTATTCATTATTAAATGCTTGCTTTTTTAATATGTCCTTTGTTGGGGTTTTTAGCCCCCTGGCCCCTCTCAACCCGCGAAAAGGGGGAAGAAGCATGCCTTAACAAGGCCGGACCAGGAAAGGCAAAGGCCGGCTGGCTGCCCGCACCCAGCCCTCCAGTGGAGGACAATCAGACGCCTCAGGGAGACCAGTCACAGCAGGAACTCGTTTATTGAGGAAGTCACACATCTCTTATGAAGGGTGAGGGCCAGGAGGGAACCCATCAGCTTAAAAGTTAGCAGGCCATAAACGGTTCACGAAAGTTAGCTCCCATATGAAGGTACAGTGGGCATGAACTGATCATGTTCACGGAACTATTGTGGGCCAATCCCCAGTGGTGGTCCGATTCGCCGTCATTAGCTCTGGTAACGCCCCAAGGCCTCAGGTTGTGTCTGCACTCGAGGAGGTGAGGAGCAGCTTAAGAGTTAGGTGTGTTTTCCTAGGCTAAACCTGTGAGTTAAGCTTTGTTTCTCTCTTAGCTGACGTGTCCTTCATGGCTCCCAACAGTCCTTGATGTGTTGTGCCTCACTTTCACTAGATAAGGTAATGAAAATATAAAATATGGGTCTGATATAATTTATACTTTGAGTATTTTATGTAGTACATGAAAAAAGCAAACTTACAACATCATCTTTTCATTGGTTTGCTGAGAAACATGCTACCTAGCTGGTATACAAGAAACGTTGCTCTTTCTGAGCAGCTCATTTCACTTAAGCCATAAAAAATCCAGAAATGTATAATGACATTGTCTATTGAATAGTTTTGCTTTTTACAATTATATATATGTATATATGGTGTATATATATATGTACATATATATGTGTATATATATATATATATATATATATATATATATATATATCTTAATAAACTCCAGTTCCAGATGAAACAAATTGAAAAGAACGGCAAAGAATGGGAATAGTAGTCCATATTAATTTGGAACTTTACTTGTAAAGTCTCAAAAGGCAAAAACATTTCAGCATGTGCATATCTGAAAACGAGGTCACTCGAAGCAAATGAATTGTTACGTCCTATGCAGCTGCCTGTATGCAGTATCCATGCAGATTCTAAAGTAGAGGCAACATTCAACTCTATTATACTAGTAACAGAAATGAGTGGAGTTTCCCCTACTGCCATTTCTAACAGACTTGTTCACAATGCCAAGAAATGGCAGTCAAGGATGAAATTACAAACAGGCCAAAAAACAAGGCAAACAGAACTTTGTTTATCACTGAAGAACTGCTCTTGCTGTTGTTATAAGCAAGGGAAATCTAATTGTGTCTCCTCATTAGAGCTGGATCATCCAGTTGAGGGAAGAATAACAAACCTCTTTAATATGTGTGTGTGTGTGTGTGTGTGTGTGTGTGTGTGATGCACATGTATACACATGCTTATGTGTCTGTGTAATATGTACTTTTCCTTGGTTCCTGCTATTTGTAAATGCATGACCTTTTAATGTAAAGTGGTATGAGTGATTGTACTAGAACTTGCATTTTTAAAGCTTTCTGTAAGTATAAAAATTGTAAGAATTTAACACATATTTCTTTTCAAACATTATCCCCCTTTTCATGTTCCATACTCTTAACTTCATCTACAAATTCATGCATTAAATATTGACATTGCTAACATACAGAATTTCTTCTCATTTGAACTTGTAGAAAGCAATTTGGATTTTTGTTTATAGTTATTCCATTTTCTCTCTAGAAGAATCTTACATATATATAGCACAAAGATAACCCAGTGAGTCCAAACTGAAGCATTCCAAAAAAGACTTAATTTTTTTTTAATATTCCAGCTTTTCATTTTCACCAGCTCTTCTCAAAAAGGTGCCTCTTTCTTTTTATCATCTTCACTTTCTCCCATATTCAAAGGATTTCTCAACCTGATGCTCTCTCAACTCTCTTCCAAATTCAATTTCACCACATATCTAAATATTATCTTCAAAGTGACCTTGAAATTAAATTAAATTTTTATAGGTTGACTCACATGGAACTTCATATTTTGCAAGTGAAATGCAGTTGAATACCAGCAATATTTTATATTTTAGAGATTATAAATAACTTGCCTAAAAGGCAAATATTGGGTAAGCTGAGGGTTCAGACCAGAAACCAGATATTCATTGTTTGATATATTCAGTATTATATTCTACCTGACTGCTTTAAACATTCCTGTTTTTTTCTTAATTTCCACCAAAAGCATTGAGTTGAGGACTCAAAGAGACAGCTGCCTACTGTGTCCACTTAAAATACTTTTCCTGCTTCATGCTAAAGATGCAAACACACTTCTTAACACCTTAGAACTACAGAAGATGCAGAAAAAGTTTCTTGTCCCCCGGTCTTAGTGGACAAAGCACTGATGAGCTTTTACTTCCTAGTACCTCCCCCTTCAAACATCATCCTCAAGAGGTAAATTTCTAAACCATTGACTATGACAGCCACCTTTGTATGTCCCACAATATAATGTTTCACAAAGCTTTGTTGAATTGAATATAATGGAATTGAGTGAAATGTGAAACCCCCAGATCCTATAGATTTTGTCAAACACATGCTCCCTGGTTATATTTCTCTGTTCTCAAGATCTCAAGTTTCCATCCTCACTGTTCTTGTATGTTATTTCACTGATACCACACATTTAGTGCTAAAACTATTTTTGGTCCTTAAGGTCACAGTTTAAAATTAAAATTAAAAAATATATTAGAAGTTACCTATTTTATGAGAGTGCTTCGTTTCTATAATAAAAATCATTAAAATAAAAATGTATGTTAAAGAAATTAATTTTATCTGAGTAGATCTTTGGAAATCCTATTCTCTGCTTATAAGAAGGATCATTAAATATCTGTTGGCTCGCCTCTTTCAAATCAATTGTTTCCAGCGAATTAAAGTAGTCAGTGAAAT
The DNA here is from genome assembly GCA_020662805.1 of Glaucomys volans. NCBI lineage: Eukaryota > Metazoa > Chordata > Mammalia > Rodentia > Sciuridae > Glaucomys > Glaucomys volans. The sequence goes on along the minus strand of JAJEJO010002285.1, from coordinate 64,338 downwards.
AAACTGCCAATGTGAATTTGCAGGACTAAACTGCTGTCTGTTAATAAGCTGAATTCATCAAATCAATTTCTATGTATGTTAAGGAGTAATCATTTTGGTAAATTAATTAATATTGAATATTTCTACAATGGTCTCACTGAAAAATTCAGTATTAGACATTTTTCCCTTTTGTTTCTAAATTTTATGTTTCTTTTAATAGATTTGCTTTGTAGTTAGAAGATGCTCCTATGTTGAAATATAAAATATTTGTACTAATCTTTAAAAATCTCCAAAATAAGGTTTACTAAAAGATCCCTATATTTAAGGGTTGGTTTTAACTTTTTTTAGTGCTTTTGAAAGAAGCTTCGTACATACTAATGTCTATTATAACTATGCACCTGAATGTTAACCTATTCAATATGTTCTGTGTACTAGATAATTAGGACAATTCCCCCAAAGCAATGATATTAACTAAGGCTGACAGTAAGGAACTAATGAGATAGGAGAAATGAAAATGTAGAGAAAATTGTGGGAGAAAATCTTTTAATGTGAAGATCAGCAACAGAAATACAGAGCATGACTGCTTAACCTAACCCAAAATAGGTCATAGGGACAAAATTACAAATCTCTTTCTAATTATATACAATACTGATTGAAGGCACGCATAAAAATAAGCATCAAGTAAAATCATGTATGTGTTAAACGACCAGTTGCAAGTGTTCAAGTCTGAAAATTGAAAACTGCAAACATCTGTGCCTCCCCAGAGTTTTCTTTCCTTCAACACTTTCAGTAAATTTTGTGACACAATGGAAACCTTGTGGCGGTCACAAAAATACATAGCTTAAAGATGAACTTTGGGTATTTTATGGGCCTTTCAGATTTGTCAAACATTGCTCACAGACAAAAATAAATACTTAGTGAACATATCCATTAATCAATAACAATTTGCTCTTTGCTGTTGGTATTTTTATTTATTCAACTTCTCTCTTTTCTCTCTCCCCACCCCCTCTCTCTTTTCAAGCAGGGTCAAATGCTGTCCTTCTGATCTGCTACAATCAGGTGCCCTCTGCAGAGCTCCCTCTTTGTTCTTCAGGAGGGGATGATCTTGCCACACAGATATGTGGCTTTTGATGATCTGAAAAATGTGGGTGTTCCTCAAGGGCTACTGATCTAGAGGCCTTCATTGCTAGAAATAGATCAAGAGATGCTTTCTCCAAAAATCTAGATTCGTGTCACAAAGAAAACCAAGAAGATTAAAAGTTTTACTATGAAATTTACTCTCACTACTAAGCAAAACCTGTGCCTTCTGTATACTTTGGTAGAGTTACCAGGGAAAATAAGTACATTAATATGCTCTATCCTGTAGCTCATTCTCCTGAAAAATAGATAACTGATCATTATTCTTTAAATTGGATAATGAAGCTTAAGTCTACCAGAGTCAGGAATATGTTTCAGAATTAACTTACCTATATATTGCTAGAAGTTACTGAGACATTTGAGTTAACATGTTGAAGCATCAAGATTTTATGGAAAAAAATAAAACTGCTATGTGCATCATCTTAGAAAGGTATGAAAAAGTTACACATAAACATTAGGGAAATGTGCAAATAAAAATCTAAAGGATGAATGGTGAAAATTTATTACAAATTGGTGCATAAATTTGTGTACTTTAAAATTTGTAGAAAAGTTTTGATAAATGTAATAATTCAACCTTTATTTATTGTGATAATAACGATAATGGCAAAATATGAAATTATACAGCACATCAACACCTTACAATTAAACATGCTTTTAAAAACAGAAGATTGGAGGCTTAACAGTACTTACAATTTTTTACAAAATGTCTTTAATAGTCTAGCCTAAGGAGCAATGCATTCTGCCAGAAAACATGAACTGAATGGGTTTTGGACTTTTATAGCCTATTTTCACTTTCTTTGATACCCAGTTACTTATTTTTGTTCTCTGTACAATTGAGATAAAATTAGTCAACATTTTACCTATGGGGGGGAAAAATCACTCTTCCTGCTTTATTCCTCTGAGTTCTCCAGATAATTCAAAATTTTTATTGGTGCTCCATTATCTATGAAATGAAGACAATCAAATTTGCACAATAAAAAATATAATGTTATTAACATAGATAATATTTTAGAGGCTTGGTCATTTTTGCAAAAGACCCAAGAAGTAAATAAAATTAGGATTATTAATAATAAAATACTCTATGGAGTTTGAAGAATTGGGAATTGTTAGGTGGATCATAGATCAAGTCACCTGCCAGATGTAGAAGCTGTTGCGAATTAACTGAAGGGGAGCCAGGAGTTGAAGAGGAGACAGAAATATCACAAAGAGCTTTTAGTTGCAGCTTAATATTTATAGTGTTTTTAGGCAGGGTGAGATTAGTCAAACTTGTCTAAATTGGATTCAAAGTGATACCATGTGAGTTGGATTCCACATCAACGAAGTTTTAACACTGCTATACTAAGAAGAAAAAAAAAAAAAAGAAAAGAAAAGAAAAGAAAATGTCCTTAAAGTAAGTAACATATTGCTTTTTTATGTGCTGTTGAAATTTATACAATGTGAAAGTAATCTTTGAAAGACTAAGGATAAAGGTGAAATTAAAGATCCTAAAACTCAATTAACTGATCAAATTGCATAACCTTTTTAAATGTTTCATACTAACAATTATCTGTAACTGACAGAGACACCCAAGAAAGCAGAGATTTTTGAATTTAAATTTTCATAAATGTGTCTGATCTTTGACTATAATGCTCAAACTGTCATATCCTGTGCAATTAGCTACCCTATAAATTCAATCTATTGTCACAATTTTTAGCACTCAAACTAAAGACTCAGTCTTATATAAACCTAGTAGTAGAATTGAAAATAGTGAAAATAAATGCTAAAGAATATGAGGTATTTATTTCAAAAGCATTTTTAGAAGTCTATGATATTATGTTTTATACATAAACAGAGATAGAGAATATTAAGACCAGTTATAATCAACCAATTCAAGTAAGAATGATTTTAATAAATACAGTGTTTAAATAGTTTTCTCATAAAATATTAATTTATGGCTTTTTTGTGGTTTTAATCAGGCTATGTCACCTAAACCTACTTTGCTAACAAAGTACAAACATGTCAGCAAATAAAATATTTGGGCAAAGCATTGGCATATATGTGATAGGAAAAATTAAAAGTTCTTGAGCAAACAGACTGATTTCAATCTGAAGTGTTTTGATATTCCTGAATATTGATTACTTTGACAGATTATTAAAATCCATTTGCTGTTATCAATATTTGTGTTATCTTTTTAATATCTGAACTGGATCATATGTACTATTTTGAATATTTTACACTTAGAAGAGGTAAAAATTATTCTTCAGAAAGTAGGTTGTGTGTTAACTAATCACTAAGTGACTTGTTCAGAACGGAGCATTGCTAAAAGACTCTCAAGTGCTAGAGATCATTGCCCTCTCTTACCAAGAGGGCCAGGAAACATACTATTTGGTAGACTCATTTTAGTAAATAAGAACTCTAAAGAAAACCAAACTATGAATATCTAAGGGTCCAATGAAACAGGCCAGGTCACTGAAGTGTCAAACTATAAAACTTTAAAATCCAGTTAAGACATTTCTTTTTTTTTTTTTTAATTAAGAATAACTGCTGTTTATCTGAGCAAACAGGATAACATTTATATTGTTCTCTCTCTCTCTCTCTCTCTCTCTCTCTCTCTCTCAAAGCTTTTCATTTCTCTAATTGTACACAATGTAAAGTCACACCAATCCTGTAATCATACTTGTACATAGGGTAGAGGTTTATCTCCTTCCACCGTCTTTCCTTGCCCCTCCTCCCTCCCCTCCCCTCATTTCCCTCTACACGATCCAACCTTCCTCCAATCTTCCCTTGTCCCCCAGCCCCTGTTTTGTATCAGCATCCACTTATCATAGAAAACATTCGGTCTTTGGTTTTTTGGGATTGGTTTATCTTACTTAGCATGATATTCTCCACTCCATCCATTTACCAGCAAATGCCATAATTTTATTCTTCTTTATGGCTCAGTAATATTCCATTGTGTGTATATACCACAGTTTCTTTATCCATTCATTTATTGAAGGGCATCTAGGTTGGTTCCACAATCTAGCTATTGTGATAGAACTGCTATAAACATTGATGTGGCTGCATCACTGTAGTATACTGATTTTACATCCTTTGAGTATAGGCAAGGAGTGGGATAGCTGGGTCAAATAGCATTCCATTCCAAGTTTTCTAAGGAATTTCCATACTGTTTTCCAGAGCATGGTATTGGCACCAAAATAGGCAAGTAGACCAATGGTACAGAATAGAAGACACAGAGACAAACCCACATAAATACGATTATCTCATACTAGACAAAGGTGCCAAAAACATACAAATGGAAAAAAGATAGCCTCTTCAACAAATGGTGCTGGGAAAACTGGAAATCCATATGCAATAAAATGAAATTAAACGCATCTCTCTCACCCTGTATAAAACTCAACTCAAAATGGATCAAGGACCTAGAAATTAGACCAGAGACCCTGCACCATATAGAAGAAAAAGTAGGCCCAAATCTTCATCATGTCAGCTTAGGAGCAGACTTACTTAACATGACTCCCAAAGCACACAAAATAAAAGCAGGAATAAATAAATGGAATAGATTCAAACTAAAAAGCTTTTTCTCAGCCAGGGAAGCAATCAATAATGTGAATAATGTGTAGGTTTACAGAGTAGGAGAAAATCTTTACCACATGCACTTTGAGATAAAGCACTAATATCCAGAATCCATAAAGAACTCAAAAAACTTTACACCAAGAAAAATACAAAAAGCTCAATCAATAAATGAACTAAGGAACTGAGCAGACACTTCACAGAAGAAGATATAAAATTGATCATCAAACATACGAAAAAGTGTTCAACATCTCTGGTAATTAGAGAAATGGAAATCAAAACTACCCTAAGATTTTATCTCACTCCAATTGGAATATCTATTATCAAGAATACAAACAACAATAGGTGTTGGTGAGGATGTGGGGAAAAAGGTACACTTATACATTGCTGGTAGGATTACAAATTGGTACAGTTAAGACATTTCTGAGGTATATTCTGTGAAATAATTCCTTTTCTTTAAGAATATTTGATTTTGTTTTAGTGGACTATCGCATCAATGAGTCACAATCAGTCATAGATTTGGATGTGAGGTGAATAAAAGTTTTAAAAGTTAAGGTAATGTTAAATCCAAAAGGGTGACTCAAAATAGCATTTCACTAGGATTCAATTTAGTGTGTAAATATTTTACACACTAAATTGCAAAATGTTAGGTATGTAAGGCAAAATGTTAGGTATGACATGAAATATGAATAAGTTTTACTTTCTCCTCTTCATTATACTTGTTCTTCTTTGTTATGCGCAAGCTTCCCACACAATTTATGGTCTTTTAAATGAAATTTATATTAGTTTCATATTTTGACCCTCAAAAATAATCCAACAGCCTTTTCTTAGAATGGTTTATATTTCTCTGAATCCTTTCTGTTATACTACATTGCATTCTATTCTCCTCTCTCTGTTCTTCACAGATATTATTTCTTTGTAATGTTTATTTACTTTGTTTACCTCAGCAGTAAGCTCTCAGTGTAAGATTCTTAGTGGAGTGAACTGAGAACCTTAAAAGTCACCTATTTATGGGTCACAGATGTTAGTTTGTTGTGGACTTTTGGTTGGGTTATTTTGTTTTGTTTTGTTTTGTTTTGAAGTGGGGTCTCACCATGTTGCCTGCGCTGGCTTCAAACTTCTGAGCTCAAATCACCTTCCTGCCTTGGCCTCCTGATTAGCTAGGATTATAGATGCTGGTCACCAGGTCCAGTTGGGAATTGTTTTAAAAATTCACCAATTGATTCTAGCATTTAGTCAGAGTTATAAACCATTGGGAAATCATTGAGAAACAATTGGCGCCTCTAGGGTGTGGTGTCATTCACAATAACATCTGTAAGGGAAAAATCTTTTCTTTTCCTTCCAACTATCAATACTTGTGCCTCCATCTGTTCATACAGTTCTCAATACACTCAGTTTTAAACTTTAGTTATTTGTGGGCATATAAGCTTGTCTTATTTTCTTGATTTTTTGTAAAATTTATGGTCAGAGGTGATGTTTAATGCATCTTTGTTAATGTTATGCTTTGTACACTTTAAATGCTAAGTACAGTTTTGTTATGTCAGTGTTTATTAACCAATACATTATACAAAACTCAGTGTTTTCCGGCATCCATAAAAGTAAATACACATTATGCAATCTCCAAATCTAATTGAATATGAATTGTTAATCCAATAAAGAGTGCATTCTTAGGTACAAAAAGATATTTAAAGATATATGTATGAACATGAAATAAGAACTAACAATAAGGAAAAGTTTTTAAAAATAAAGGAAGGAACAACCCAAGAGAAAATATATTTTCACTTAAAAGAAGAAACAGTAGAAAAGGTACACCAAATCCTAATCTTCCTAAGGGTATATATATGGTTTTGTTTTTCTTCCTTATGATTTAAATGGTAGTTAGGTCAAAATAGAAACTTGATAACTTATTTTTATGTCTCTTTGAAAACAAGCATATTTAACACATAGAATAGAGGATTTAGACCAGAGGCAAACTGAATTTTCCATTACAATGAGGGACTGGTAAGATAAAATGAGAGCCTGTGGATTATAGCAACTTCTTTCCTGAACAGCAGTCCCACAATCTGAGAAACCATTTGTGTGGAGTGGTTCAGGTATAGTCTACTACTTGACCATTGGACTATATTTTCTTTCCAAGATAATAAATGTTAACAGAAGAACTATGATTTATGGAATTTTCCAAAAATAAGATAAAAACTCAGCTTCAACTTAGAATGTGTGCCACACACTTTGTTAAAGTGACTTTTTTTCCTGGAATAGAATTAAGTTTTATACCATGCTTATTCTGTGTTGTTGCCATGGTAACTATGTGTGTCTTCTAAAACTGTAAACAATTGTATAAAATGGTCAAATAGAACACATGTTTATCGTTGTACTAGCTCAGTTCAAATGTATACACAGACCATTTTTAATATTATCTTTACAAAAAATATTTATTCACTTCAGATGGATGCTCAGAACCTTCTTCCAAAAGATTATGGCCATTTGTGTGTGGGTACATGGTGTGTAATTGGGGGGAAAGTGACTTTTCTTTCCATTTTCCAAAACATAAAATGAGGTGATTATAATACAGACAACTAGAATCCACAGTTCATCCATCTAATTATTATGAGTAGTCTATGAAAACATGCCAAAAGCTTTTCTAAGAATTAGGCCCTCAGGTATAAAGATTAGCATGGTTAAATTGACTGCTGGCGATTTGAACAACCTCTAAAGGCTCTGCATAAAATCCATTGACAATGAAAATTTTCATTTAAAAAATGTGCTGCCATGGGCAATCCATGCTAACCAATTTATAGTCTCTATTTTTATAGGAGTTTGGAAGAAAATGCTTTTAAATCAGCCAAACAAAACTCCCTGAATTTGTTATACATTAATACATGACGATTTTGCCACCATAAAAAAAGACAGAAATTATAGGAAATCAGAGGGCAGCCATCTACCACATGCATCTAACTCTGCTTAGGGTTTGAATTGGAGAGTGATGTTTTTGTGATGTTGTATTTGCTTAAACTCTGAATGAGAGAGTGAAATGGAAGACTAAGGTTCTAAGAACATTTATTCATTCCCAAGGAAAACCTAGCATAAAAAACCCTTATAATACATGGGGGTTAATTGTTAGTAGCAACATCACAATCACCCTAGATATTTATGTATTTTAAATGTCACACAGTATTTAGATTCACTAATTAATGAACACATTTTCTAAACAATGATATACATTTACTATAATATTAGTTTTTCTTATGGTTCTGGGAAAATATTGTTGATCAAGGAGATTCCTAAATAAGATACAGTCTTGTATCAGTATAATCTTTTCATAAAAATCTTACCTTTGGTGTGCCACTTTTCATTTTTTTATTTTCCTATTTTCTATCAAAGTTTTCCATTTATCTATTTGACAGACAATATTACCAAGTTAAGAACAATAAGTAAAATTAAAAGTTAAGTATACAAAACAAAAGTCTAGAAAACAGATTGTTGTAACTAGAATGAGAAAAGTGAGAATGTGTGAAATTATGTGTTGGCTCTTTCTTTAAAAATTACTCTGCCCTGTGACTACATTCCCATGATATTTTCTCAGTACTGTCATGTGAAATATGAAATTTTATTGTGTTCAGAAAAAACTTTACTGCCTTTCAACTATCACATAACAACACAGAATAAAAGTTGCAGTAAGAGCTAAATATATTGAAGAGAAAATTGTTGCTGTAGAAAGAATAGCTGTATCATCTGGCTGCTTGAAAACTCATAGAAAATCTTCAGAACTTTTCCAAGGCAGATACCAAGGGGTTGTAATTACCTGAAGCAGTATAATAATGTAACAAATATAAGAAGTTAATATCTGCAAACATCTCAGGCTAATACAGTCATAACAATGAGCAATAGAGTTATCTAAAGAATATTTTATGCCAGGAAAAACAAATTGTGTTTAATAGAGTTATGAGATTAGTCTATGAATCAGCATGAAGCTGTAGCATGTGCATGCACATACACACACACACATCCACACACACACACATCCACACACATCTTTATTTTAATAAAACACACAGTAGTATGTTTCATAAAATTTTGCTGTGAAATTAATTTAAAAGTCAGGAAGCAATATAAAAATGTTCATCTGAACTGAAAACTAAAGAGTACAAAAGAGTTTCTAGAGACAATAACTTTTCTTCCGAGAGGGAATTAACTGCATTAAAATAAAGGGGAAAAAAGGAGAGAAAAGATAATTAAAATTTAACTTCTGATGTATAACTTTCTATGAATTAACTATGCACTGATGTAATTTGAGGGAAATTAGGGGAAAATGAAAGGGCACTGAGAGAGTACACCACCCAAAATGATGAGGTACAGCGACGAATTCTCTCATCCATGACCTAAGAATTAAGAATTCCCTGCACACACCAGGAGGGGAAGCCACAAACATTCTGCAAATACAAAGGGAATTCTTGACAAAAGGCCTACCCATATTCCCTAGAGCTATTATAATGGAGTTTGGACATATGACAAGTACCTGTTAAGCAGTAATAATGTATAAGACTCAGTTCTAGACACTGGGAGTAAAACAAATGCAACACACATGCAGTTCCTCCTGCTTGTAGAGTTTACAGTCTAAAATATACTAAAACTAAAAATGGTAACTGTAAACTTTTGAGCTAATGGGACAGATATTGGGTGGGTTGTGTTAAATGATATTTCGGAAGTAAAATATGAACTGCTTAATAATATTAGTAATAATACTCCAAAATTGCTGCCTCAATTACCCCTTTATGTTATATTCATGCAATTCAAGTTATTATGACACCAATTAGCCACAATAAAATAAACACAGAAGTCAGAAGAAGCTGGTGGGACCTTTTCTGTTTGTTTGCTTTTGGTTTTGGTACTAAGATTGAACCTACCACTGATCTATATCCCTAGTCACTTTTATTTTTTATTTTGAGACAGGGTCTCACTAAATTGCGGATGGCTGGCCTGGATGCCTTAGTCTCCTGAGTTCCTAGTATTGGTGGCCTCAGTCATGACCTTTGCGCAGCTGTGACTTAGAAAATAACAACAGACTAATGCATGAAATTTTGGGTTCAGTCAACATTTGTGTGTGTGTGTGTATTAGTCTTGGAGCTTAGAACTAGTTGTAAAGAATAGCAATTATCATATAGTTTCTGTTCTCAAGAACGCTTAGTCTAAGTAAATAAGCAAATTAGTAAAAAAAAAAAACTGAATGCTGCTGGGTGCGGAGGTGCACACTTGAAATCCCACCAACTAGGGAGGCTGAGACAGGCGGACCGAAAGTTGCAGGCCAGTCTGAGCAATTTAACAAAGATTCTGTCTCAAAATAAAAAAAGTAGGAGATGTAACTCAATGGTAGAGCGCCCCCTGGTCCAGTACTGCCAATCACCATTTTCTACTATGAGGTCTTTAAACATGGACGAAACAGTAGATCTAAAGAAGTCATAGGTAAGTCATAGGGTCTTCCATTTCCAAGAGCATTGGTATTTATCTTAACAACGATGGGGAAATATTGAAATTCAGAAATGCTCTAATAAGAGGAAAGTCATAGTCATATTTGTATTTTAGGGGGAAAAAGGTAGAATCAATGAACTCCGAAACCCATTTTTTTAGGCAAGAGATCATAAAGAGTTGACATGGGGGAATGGACATTGGGGATAGAGAAAAGCACTCGTTGGATACAGAAATTAGTGTGAGCTTTGTCTGGGCCTAGAGGAAGGGAAAATTTAGGAACTTCCTAAAATCATGCTTTGGGTCCAGTGGGATGAAATTTCCCCAGTAGCAGCCTTGGGAGTTAAAGGTGAATTAAAATTTTTTAATGTTTTAAACCTTTTTTTATACCTGTAGGGTATTCAGGAGAACACTGTCCCACTCTCTAGCATGACGTTAATTAATTATTTTCTACTCTATCATCTACTTCATTACTTCAAGAATAAACCCTGAAATTGATCTGCTGGTGGGGTGAGGAGTGTGTAGGAGACCACCATGAGAGTACCAACATGTTCAGTTCAGCTATGATGTCTCTGCTGGCCACAAAGGGGCACAAGGTCAGGAGCAAGAAGGGATAGAGCAAATATGCTGTACATATTCATTATTTAATTTTAAACTCCAAGACAGATATTTTAGTCAGCTAAGTCTTTATAGAGCAACATGCTACAGGTTATAACTCATCATTTTAAAGCAGTGTACTGTAATAAATTAACTGTGTTTGATGCTGTCGTTAGAACTAAACAATTCAATATATGAACATGTCAAAGAAATTCTCTTAATCCATTGAACTAAAACAATGTTATTTCTTTTGTTAAATATTTTAGTTTTTATTTTGATGCTTGAAAATGAACCCAGCATCTCATGTAGGCTAAGCAACTTCTGGACTATTGCATGATGCCTCTAGCTGCTCAGAATTCCAAATGTCTAAAAACACCTTTTTTCATGTTGGTGAATTTGCCTTAGACATTCTACATCATTTGTCTAAAACATCAGAGAATTTAAAACAGCACAGTTGTGTGCCAATTTAAAAATATAAAAGTTCTTTAAATTATCTTACTTAAGATCTGAATCTTCAGAATTACGTTCCACAAATTTTAAAATGCATATAGGTAACTGTGCTTTGTGAAAAGAGACATATTTGAAAAAAAAATTCACTTTGAACTCATCAAGCCACCCCCTTTGAGGTTAAGGCTAGTCTATTTGGAAGGAGTGTGCTTATAGCTTGTGTGAATCTCGTGCCACTCTACCACTGAACCACATACCCAGTCCTCATAGATATTTTTATTACAGAATTTAAAAAAGAAGAGTGTTTTTTCCATTAACATGTAGAATATTTGCATACATAGCAAGTTTTGTGAGGAAGTTTTCCTAGCTAAGGAAAGATACATGACCTAAAATAATATGGTAAATATATTAACAGAATACAATTAATATAAAATATTTAAAAGAATATTTTCGTAACAAAGGAAACCTGGAGTCAAGGATGAAAACCAAATAATAACAACCAGAAATCATAAATTTATAAATTGTAAGCCTCAACTCATATTCATTATACAATGCAACCAATACACAGTAAAGCTTTGTAAAAGTATGAAATGAACTACAAGTGGCTGCCCTGAAAATTCTCAAGTGGAAGAAATGACCTGAGGGTGATTACTGCTGCTGCTGTGGCTCTGGTTGAATGAGCTCTAATTTGACCCTTAAGTGACAATTTCACCAAAAAACAACAATGAAGACTATATGAAGACAGCCACAATGCTTTCAGAGGTGGGCTGACCTAATGTTAGTATAAAAATGGAAAGAAATTGAATGCATTTTCTAAAGAGTAAAAAATCCAGAAACATTTAGTATCTAGCTTATCAGTAGCCAACCAAGAATCTTCAATAGGGAAAGCAAATGTGAACTCAATGGACTATCCTATTCAAAGCCTGCCTAGTGGCATACACTGTTACCTAAGATCATGCAAACACAAATTTCAGTAAATGTGAAAGTGGATATAAAGATTTACATTAGTTAAAATAAATGTGTATGGTGTACCACATGCAAGACATTGCTTGATCTTTTATACTGGTTGTTTAGATCCCATAATTAAAGTTACACAATTCTGAGATGAAGGTTATCAGTAGAATGATTTACATTTTTCCTAAAATATGCCATACTCCTCCACATTTGTTCTTGCCTCCTAGGCCATCTCTTCTCTTCAATTATTCCAAAAAGCCCTATTCTTCAACTATAGAACATACATAACATATCAGGTGTCATACAGGAGTTTCATATAAAGGCAATGAAGGATCCATTTCCAAGTTAAGTAGTTGTTGGCACAATTCATTTCTCTATATGCTATTGATCAGTGCTCTTCTGGTCTTTGCCACTTTGGTTATCCAACATGGTAACCTGCTTCATTAAGGTGCAGAAGTCAGAAGAGCAATAGAGAGAATCTTCCAAGAAAAATGAAGTTACAAACTTTCAAAAGTTAATTGCAGAATTGACATCCCATCAATTTACCATATTTCGTTGGTCACTAGAATCTAGTCATACTTGAGAGAAGCAGATTCCACACAGCACAAATACCAGAAGGTGAGGTTCGCTGGAGATCAACCTAGAAGCATGCCTACACTATGCAAACAGAGACATTTTTTCCCTTTTAAATTTCTAAACAAGCATGTTTATATCTCCACATTCACTAAAACAATGAAAATACCACTCAACGAGTAATTTTTGACAAATGTCTTCTCAAAATCTGGATACTAAAATCTGATTAGATTTATATTCTAAAGTGGTTTCTTATCTCCTTAAAAAAAGGGGGGGGGGGAATATGAGAAAAGAAGAAAAAAGCTACACAAATGGCCAAGTTTTAAAATTTTTATTATCTCGATAATATGTACAGTCTTATAAGACTTGTAGATTAAGGCAAAGAGATGAAAAATTATACACTAGCTAATTTGTTCTTAAATTTATATCAAACGGTGTCATTTGTCTTCCTTTAATCCTTCAAAAGCATCTCACGGCCTTGAATTAAACTTATCAGCTCTCCCATACCCTATGCAAGTCCTTGAGGGATTTGACCTTTGTATGACTCTGCAGTCATTTCCTGACTACCACTTACCTCACACCTGCCTTCCCCAGTTCACAGCAGTTATCTTTAAGTCCCCTAAACTGTAGAGTTTTTACAACGTAGGGTGTACTTTGCTCTTTGCCTAAAAGTTTTCCTTCACATTTCACATAGTGGATCTTTACCAAGTTACTATGGGTTTTCTCTGATAGCACCCTCTTCTCTGGGAATTACTTTCAGCCAGATAGGCACCTGCTGTTTCTGCAGGCTATTCTGCCCTAGACTTTGTAGTGTTCCTCTCCTCCAGTTTTGAACCAGTGACTGACTGACTAGGATGTGAAAGGCTTTATTGTCTCTTCTTCAAAGAGACAAGTATTGACCTATATGGTTATTCCATAGTAGGTACCACTGTTTGTAATTCCTTTAGCCATTTTCTCACTAATCTTTGTCTGGTCCTTTAATTGAATGAAAGCTCTCCAAAGGAACTGGGAATCATGCTTTTCTAAATCACTGTCAACATTTCAACAACTAGAAATATGCCCAGCTCATGGTAAGCTCACGATAAATGTATTTTATTTTTATAAACAATGGTGAATTAGTAATTTAATTAACTGGGATAGAAATGGGTTCCTTTGGCCCCATTTAAATTTAAACCATGGCATATTTTGTCTTGGCTCCATCATATGTGGAGTTAGATTGCCCGTTTAAAAGTCCCACTATATATCTTAGTCCTTGTGTAAGTATTAATAACATTCCTTTATTCTCAAAACCACCTAGTTTAAATGATAAACAACTGGTCATCCTTTCTATACCACTTTAAACTTTTCTCCTAATACTTTAGGTTTTCTTGTTCGTTGGATTGTTTTTGTTTTGTTTTGTTTTTGTGGTGCTGGGGATTAGAACCCAGGGCCTTGTGCATGGGAGGCAAGCACTCTACCAACTGAGCTTTATCCCTGGCCCCAATACTTTAGTTTTTTGTTCTTATTATTTTTTTCTCAGTAAGATCATCTTTGGAAGAGTAAATGTTCCCACTTTTTTTTAAAGTATGTGACATTGAACAAGTTACTAAAACCTCCTTAACTTATATTTACTATTTTTCAAGGGTATTGGTCAGACCCACATTGTATGGCTGCCATAATTTGTAAATGAGACAATCCTTATGTTGAATCAGGTATTTGGAATTTAAATAATAGTATTACTACCTTAAGAAAACTATGTAAACCAAGTTGCGCTCAATTTATTAAGTGTACTTATGGGGGGTTAGATATGCATTTAATTTTCTCCATTGATTGTATTGAGATATATATCTAAGTGGAGAGTGGAGGGAAAGTCAGTTCACAGAAGGCAATAGATTTTTTGAAACCTGGTTCTTTTCAGACTAGCCACCTACTTTGATGATCAAACATTAAAATGAATATAAGTAGTACTTTTAAGATTAAATAAAAAATAGTAAATATGTATATTTAGATTAGTAATAAATTTTTCAATATATACTTTTACTTCTTTCAATATGTATTCACAATCTAATTACAAACATTAATACAAATAATCCAAAAATAAAGATTATCACTTTTAATTAAACTAATGTTCTATGTTTGCTTGAGAAATACACAGTATCTATGTTGGTATCATCTGAAAATGAAGATTTTGATCTTGTGTTGCCAGTAAGTAAAACCTAGATTCTATTTTTTAAAAAAAATATTAGTAGGGAATGACCTTTTTATCCTAATATAGTCATCTAAGCAATTCTTAAAAAAAATATGACAAGGAAATTAGAAAACCAAGTAAGTTCCCTAATCACAATTTCTAAAGTATTTGAGTAAGAAACCTAGAGTACTTCTATTTGAAGCTCAACTACCCAAATCAATTAAAAGGAATGATGTTTTTAATTGATGTCACTGGAGTCCAATTACACTGACATTCCCTTCCTCAAAAATTGACAAGTGAATAAACAAAAATACTTGGAGACTCTCATTATGAATGTAAAGTACAGACGTGAGTCAAATAACAGAATAACTGGTGCCTAAAAATATTTATTCTTGAAGTTTCACATTCGACCATGATTAATAAGGGTCTTTTTATTAGCAATTGTTGAAAAGATCAAGACGACGAACAAGTTAATGGGCCAGAAACTAGGTGTTTTGGTGACCTGGAGTTATAATTAACCAGCCTTTTCTTCGACAATAGCAAAGGGTAGGAATGCTAGATAATGAGGAACCATTTGAAAAGGATGAGTGATAGGAAGTTTATCTCATAGCTATCATAACCTTAAAGCATCTGGACTTGTTCAATTTAGTTCACATGAGCAATAAAATGGAAAAGCTGGTGTATAGTCATTTAGTGGCTTCCCACTTCATCGTTCACTGCTTGTGTTTTTACAATAGATTTGATATGTGTTTTTTGTTTTTGGATGCTAAATGGTGTTCATTATATAAATGAAATGAGCCACTTGGTGACTTTGGAGACATTGTTTCCTATAACCTGCCAAAAATTAGCTGAACAACTGCCATGAGTGATGATGGGGAACTAAGTCCTTGCATATGCTGAAAAAATATAAAAAATAAATTCCATGTGTATTGCATGTCCTTCAATTCACAGCTGGTTAAACTATTAAAAGTACTACATATTTTCCAATTTGCTTCATACTGAATGGAATTTATGAATCTATTTGTAAAATTAACATCCATCCCCCTCTATTATACAGATTTTTTTTATCTTGTTGTCAATTTCCCAAATTATGATATCTACTGTTTCTTCTCCCTCAAGTCTTCTATTTTATACAATTCTGTTCATAATGTTATTAAGTCGAACAGATGATGAACTAAGGGACCAAAGAAATGGTGTAAACAGTGGATCTAATACATTCTCAGCATCTTTGTTAGAGAAATTGTGACATAGTAAGTTGACAGGTGAGTAAATAATAGATATGGATAGAAACAATGAGAGACATTTCACACAACACACACACATATACACAAACATTTATATATATGAATGCCATCAATCAGCTCTTGCTTAGGGCAGAGACCCCTTTCTTTTTACTGACTTCTTTTATATGTTAGCTTCATGAATTTTAGTTTTCAGTACTCTCTTTATATTGAACCAGTTAGTTTTACTCATTAGTCTCTTCATAGTCATCAAGTTGCTTTCACTTCTTACCTGGTGCCCAATTGTATCCATCTCTCAAATGTTTTCCTTAGAAGATTAGGATTCAAGTCCAGGTACTGACCCCACACTTAATAGCTTTACAATCACAGATAGGTCATCTTTATGTCTCAGTGTCTTCTAAAAAATAGAATGTCCCTGTATTATTTATCTCACAAAAAGTTAAGATGGATTGAATGATTAATAAATGTGAACATTCTCATACAATGTGAAGTATGCTTATAATTAAAAGAATTATTAAAGACGCAGGCCACATATAAGGCATGTTTTGAACCAAGTCATTACAGTTACTTTAGTGAGCCATTGATACTTAATAGTCAGGCAAAGGAGAAAATAATTTTGTGATTTATTTTTCTTTATTTACTAAATATAATTTTTTTGCATGCATTAGAATATTGAGTAAATTATTCAAACATCCCTTAATGACTGTGTACTTGAATGACGGTTTTCCTACCAGTTCTGTTAGAAAAAAGTTTCCCAAAGCTTTCAAATTAAAATTACAGTTTTGTTTCAGACCTTGGGATTAAATGAACTGTGATTTTTTTTCTTTTTTTTTTAAAGATTATAATCATCATTGCAAAACTTTAATATTGTATAGATAAGATTAATTTATAACAATATATACCTAAAATAAAACTGACTTTTACAAAGAATCATGAATTCATAAGTAATACAAGAGAAAATATGCAGTATTAATTCATTTAATAAAGTTCTAACTTTTAAAAATGTATTTTCCTAAAAAGGATTCATCTTAAATGGATCTTACAGAGTTCCATTTACATACTTGAAAATGAAGACCTTAAATTTGAAAATACCATAATAGGATTCTGAATGTGAAACAAAGGGGAATTAGCTCTGATCTTAATTTAATTTGGTAACAAACCAAGGTTTAGAATATTATCTGTACATGAAAAAATAAGTAGACATTTGGGAAATAGGAAGAAAATGGACAACCTTAATATTTAGAGACTCAAGACATTTGCATATTTTTCACAAGTGTTTTGAGAATAACAAAGAGTTGCACATGTTTTTTATATTAAAAACAATTTCAATTGCCAATAGGAATATTTGTAATTCCCATACCCTCATAGGTAATGTAAAGTTTCTTGGAAGAAGCAGAAATAATCATTCTGTGTTTTACAATAATTACAAAAGCCATAGGATGCAGCTTATTTTCCTGGATGTTTTACTAAAAATACCTTTTCTAAATTAAGTTCACAAATATTGCAATAACTAAAGTAGAAAATTTGAAGCAATTCAAAGCTGTGTACTTTTGCTGGTTCTTAGGAAAAATAAAGGAGTTTTATTATTCTTGCTATCTGTCTAGCAAGTATATTAAACAGTAAAAAAAGAAAGACTGAACAGAAACTAAGATGCTATTAAGTCAAATTAGTTTATAAATACAGTTTTCAATACAGAGGAACTCTAATATATAGGGCCTGATGATAAGAAAGTTGAAATAATATGTATGTGAAATGTTTTCCTATAGTATGCTTTATGAGTTAACTAATGAGTTTTATTATTTTATTGTCCCATAATTTACTTTCATTCCATAACAGAGTTGGGCTTCCTTGAGACAGGTAGCATAATATTTTGTTCTAAGTTAGCAGACCAAAAAGTATGTGTATGAAAAGTATGAAAGCTTTGATAAGTGCTCCTAGGACATCTGTACTAAACAAGTGGTTGTCAGTTTTCTCCAAGAATATCAAAAAGGTCTGCAAATTCTCTACAATATTGCTAAAATTATTTTCAGAAGCCCCCCAAGAATACTGGCAGAATCAATTATAATTTCAAATTTGTGTTTGTCATTATGGTAGCTAGGATTCAGAATGACATCATATCCAAGGTTCTCTGACCCAGGTGACACATCACCATTATACATGCTGGTAGTTTAGGGGTACCAGAATGAAAGCTTAAGAAGTTCCACCTTGCAAGTACATATTGTTTTGCTTTAAATGTTTCCAAAGTTGTCTCTTGGTAAGAAGTCATCCAAGAAAAAAAAAATTATAGGAACACATAAACTAATAACATTAAATCTAGAGAATGTTCTTGTATTTTTAAACATATCTTGAGGTAAAATTTTGTCTTCATATAAAATAATAAAATACACTAATAAAGTGATAAATGAAATCAAGTGACTATTACTTTATAACTTAAATTGATGTGTCTGGGAAGAATAAAGTGCTTCCGGGGAACAAAGTTCAGAAAGCTGGGAATGAAGCAGACGTGGAATTGGGTTATGTCTTGAAGTCTGCTCAGAGGGTGTCCCATTTGGATTGTTCTGACTTGGTCCTTCTCATTTGACATGTTTTTTATCCACAGTGGTAGTAGTCTGCATGGATGGAAGGAATGATTCCTTCCATCACCAAATATATGCGATTTTAACAAACACTCTCCCTAACATGCCCCAGAGTAAATACGTCAGGAATGTTAGTTTTCAAATCTGACCATTCAAAATTCTAAAAGTACTGGTATAAAAGCATAATGAGTATTAAAGTAATGAAGGGGGAAACATTTTTCATGAAAGTAAGAATAGATTGCCTCTATGGCATTAATAGGATCATCATAGTTATCGATTGGTAATATGTGCTAAAATACAAAATAAAAAACTACTTCAATTCTGACAACATAAATAAACTGAAACAACACAGGCTCTGCTTTTTATTGTTTAAATCCAATTAAGAGTCCTTGGTAAACCATTTTCATCAGGGAGGTGTAGGTTATGAAAAATAGGCTAGAATCATGTAATTATGAATATATTCATTGAATATAATGAAATTTCACAGTGCACTGAAGTTTTAGAAACAAAATTACAAATAAACAACTAATTATTAGAAATAATACCTCCATTTTGCCATTTTGTTAAGGATAATTTCATTTATATTTCAACACGTACAAACAGGGTACAGTTAGTTTTATTTTAATGGCAGGGATATTGAGGTTTAGAGACCTTGAATAGATCATCTCATTATATTCCTGAAGCTACAGAGCTGATACTCAAATCAAGAATATGGTGGTTCCATTCAGGTGGCTTGTTAATTCCAGTGCAATAGGATGTGACCACATAGGAGAAACAGACAAATGGAGATATTTCCAGGTTGACCATGGGGTAATGGGGTGTTCAGCTCTGTATTACTGGGAAGGAGGGATGAGAGAGGAAGCAGGTTAGTGCACTAACCTTAGTGACTGAAGCTATATGGAGACGAATTCAGCAATGCTTTAGAAAGTTGCCTCTCATAACTTTGCTAAATTTTGGCTTTCTTGCATTTTTAAATAAACAATCAAGACAACAAGCACAATCTATTTTTAAATATAACTTTTGCACATATTAGAAAAGGCAGTAAAGTGAGTATCTCTAGCTCCTCCAGACTACTTGCAGATTTGTTCTCTAATGGTAGAAGACAGGGTTAAACCTGCCAATTCAGCAAATTCCACATCTTGCCCTGAGTTAAATGTTTTATATATACATTTATAATTTTAAATATACATAATTTATCATTTTAAATGAAGATATTATAGTACATTGAAAGAACATTAGCATTCTTGATAGCCATCTGAATACAAATTAACATTAGACATTAAAATTCTACTTTTATCTTTAATTGCTCTAGGTCAATTAAGTTCTTTATAATTTATCAATTCAAACTCTTTTAAATGTTTCCTTAACAAATAACAGGAAATTTTTAGTTTGTGTATTTTAAATTTTATATTGTCTAAAATAAATTTGTTATAAGAATTAATACTTTTATTGACTGTCAAGCTTTTTATATGAAGAGCATTTATGAACTATAATGGAAAACAAATGTTATAGTAAGTATTGATTTTTAATGCTTCTTTGAAATAAGTTTAGTTGTTGCTTTTTTTAACAAAGAAGCAGGAAAGACTTTGAACTTCAAATAATGTTACATTTTCTCATTTCACAGGGAAACAGAAAAAGCAGAGCAGCAAGTAACTTTTCCAATATCACAATATGGAGTAAGGATTAGAACTCAATACTCTGTTCAATGCAAGATAAGTTTGCAAGACTGCCCGTATATCCTTCCTCTCTCATGAAGAAGGGGAAGCTATTTCTCCATACCGTCTATGGTTGCTAGCTTTGTGACTGTTTTGGCCAATGTTATATGAGCAGGGATGATTTAGGTAGATGCTTTGAAAGTGACTGTGCACTGGGACTTCTCTCTTGTTTCTCTTGGATTCCCACTAAACCTGAAATAACTTGCATGCTGTTAAGAGACACAAGTCCTAGATGTCCTTATCACCTTTCTCTACAAGCCTGCTAAACTCTTCATATATAAATGAGCACCATCCACCAGTAAATTTTCCTCCACTCCTAGCTGATTGTATAGATAAGAGCCAACCAAGTCAGAATCCTTCAGTTGAACTGGGACAATAGAACAACAGAATCATCACCTAAGCAAATCATTATAGTTTAAAGATGCTGTATTTGGAGGTGATAGTTTACATAGCAAAATAACACAAGAACTACTGCAAACATATTTAATTTCAATATTCAGTAAATAGGGTTCTCACAGAGCATCTTTACCAAGTAGGCCTCAAAAGCAGATCTTCCAAGTACACTGTACTGATACAATCAAAGGCAAATGATTAAAATTTGTTGCAACTACTCTAAATTTTTTGAAGACTCTTCATACAGCATGGCTAAGGCAAATTATTTCCAATAAATTGATAAAAGGCTTTACTTAAATAAAAATGTGTAATAATAAAAAATGCACAAATAAAGAACAAAAAGTAAAAGTAAGAAAGAACCTTGGTAACCTAGAGATACAATCTAAGAGAAAAACAAATGATAATGTTGAGAACATTAAAAGGTCACCATTGCAAAAAATAATGATAATCATCAAAATTCAGTGTTAACCTAGAGAACCTCAAAAAATTTAGACATATTGGAATAATATTTATTAATTAACTTTGTGTATTATCAGAAGCAAAAAGCAGTACTACTTAACCTAATTAGATGACTTAAGTAAATATTTCGACTAGTTTCAGGTCTGGCATTTTACTAGGAAAAAAAAGATATATATATATATACACATATATATATGTATGTAGATATATATATATAAGATATATATAAATATATATGTATATATACATATATATGATATATATAAGATATATACAAGATATATATACATATATATGTTTATATATGATATATATATATCTTATATATAAGATATATATATACATTATATATATACACATATATGTATATATATATAATGAATGTGACATATTGGTTGCAATATAATAAATGTCACAAATGTATAAGGTGTATCTACAATTAATACAAAATCATATAAGCACTAACAGAAAACTGTAGGGTTCTGATTTCAAGGGCATACTTTGGGGAGAAACATTTCCCAAAAAGTTAGGTAGGAGGGAGTCTAAGTGATATGCATTTAGCTACCTTGGAATTCTAGGATAGTTGGATTAAACGGTAGGTAACTATTCATGGTACTCAGATTCTGAGATACATGCTAATTACATGCTCTAAATTCACTACTTTGGGAATTAGAAGTGATGAAAGTAATGTTAAAGCATTTTTTTCCAGTAATGTTCATTTAAATTTCAAATTTTAATCTTAGAATCTAAGTAGCATTGGAACTAATATTCAAATTAACACTAAGAGATAATTGTAAGTATAGACTCTATTATATAAAGTGACATAATACACCTTGATTAGAAAATAACTTTGCTTTTTAAAGTACCTCACAAGCAAATGTGACAACTTTCAAATGCTAAAGGTTGAAGGCTATCAATGCTTCTAGCACAGGTATGGCAGATGCCCCAAGAAATGAAACATTTATATGTGTTTGAGAGAATACCAGGGAAAATTTGGGAAATGAAAAGTGCTACACAATGAAGATAAGTGGAGGTGAAAGCAAGTGAGGGAAGAGAGCAAAAGTCCAAGGAGGAGGAGTATCTTCATGAAGGGTGATTTCTGAAATACTCTGTTAATTTGAGCATATCAGCCAATTGCATTAATGTTCCCTTCACTTTTCTGGAAAACAAATTTTAATTTTAAAGTTAATAATATTCAGCTTCACGTGTGGGCATTTTAATTGTATTCACATCAGGTCTGTCAGTTAGGTCCTGCCTGCAAAGGCCATTTCTCTCCGATCCTCGAGAATTTTAGAGAAAAGTTACTTTCCTTCTTTATCTGTTGGAATTCTTAGATTCTCTGACTTTCACGGGATTCTTTTTGCTTCTGATAGAGTACCTCTTGCCATTCACAGTGAAATGCTTTCTACCGTGAAAGTAAGCATTTTATGGAAGAGGAATTAGTTCCGTTGTTAAAATTATGGAATCAAAGAATGTTTTAGAAACTCCCTTGGTCTTAGAAAGGAGGTCTTACCAAGTCTTGGTAAGGTGGATACTATGTAAAGGGGAAAAAGAGAATCTAAAAATCAGGCAATTCTGAAAAATGCAAAAGTCTCTAGACATATTGGTTCACTTGTTGGGACTTGTTTCCTTGGTGTCCTTGTCGTTGTTAGATGCTGGATAATTCAAACCAGTGTGATCGTCTCTAATTTGATCATGTACCTGATGTTGCCCTTATTTAAAAATATTTCAACCACATCAGGAATGGACAAGTGTGTGTGTGTTGCCTGTGTATATGGGAGTGGTATGCATAGTACAATTCTATGAGATGTTTTAAGTTAATTTTTAATCTTTTCTGATCATTTGAAACCCTGTTTTTTTTTGGGGGGGGCTAATCATAAATTTTCAGATACAAAAAGAAAACAAGGGGATGAGAGAGAGAGAGAGAGAGAGAGAGAGAGAGAGAGAGAGGGAAAGAGAGAGAGAGGCCAAGAAAAGGGAGGAAAAAGAGACAAAATAAAAAAGCAAGAAAAGCAGGCCATAAAGTTATAGATAAGAAGTATGGGATAAGTTTAGAAGTATATTATAAATGTTTTAATTATTTTGGTCCACAGGAAATGAAATCAGATTTTCAAGAGGACCCAATTTTGCTCCTTTTGTGCTTTGATCCACTGATTAACATTTGCAACCACTAACTCACTTTCCTGATGGAGGCGACTGTCAGATCGTGCGGCTTCCAGAGCCGGGCGCAAAGTTTCCAGCTGTGGATGCAGACAGATCAAAGCATATGATGGACTCTCTACAACACAGTCTATCTGGAATACTAATAATAGTCTGTACTACTTGTAAAGAATCAAGTCATTTTTCTCCACTCCTTCAAATAATCAGGGTTTCCTTGTACATGCTATTAATTGATTCAATATGCTGAAGGAATGCCTGAACTTTTCCCACGCCTTACACTCACTCATTTTTTATAATATACATTAGTCTACCTCCAGAGGTTGTTTTAATTCAAATCAGGTTTTTTTTTTTTTTTCATAAAAATGGAATGGATACAACTTGTTATGTTTAGCTTTATATGCTATGCATTTTCTTACGTTTTATAATTGTGTGTATATGTGTCATCGCCTACTCTGTTCAATTTTGATGCTACTTAACTTGGTTAGAGTAGAATTTCATGATCCATTTTGATAAATATTGAGATTTTTACAATGGATACTTTATAGGCATGGCCTGGTCCTATTAGACCCTTATTAAGATTTTAAACACAGTAGTTTGAAGTACTCCCTATGACTGATGATGGCCTTCAAGCTTGTCAGACTATGAAAGACTGACATCTTCTGTGTTTTTACTGGTTTATTGTTTGTGGGATAATATTTGACTGCTTTTCCTTCATTCTGAATCTGTCATTTGCATATGGATTGTTTATTCTCATTTCTGATAATCTTGGAGATACATTTTACCTAAGAAATGGTCTCAACCATTTGGTTGTCTTAGGAGTGTGGAGCACAGAGATGTGCCAAGGAGACATTAGGTGTTTTCCTAACGTCTTCGGTAGATAAAAAGCTTAAGGACCAATTCGTCTTATTCTAGTCAAATAAATGTTAGTCACACTCCAACAGCTGTACAATTTGGTAGTAAAGGGAATTAAAACACAAAAGATACAGAAAAGCAGAATCTTTTCAATCATGCAATTTACAATTCTTTATTCTTAGATGGATCTAAGGATTGATGAGGACCCTTCATGTAATTGTTGTTTGTATGTACACCAAGTAGATAGAATAGTCCCCTTGACATTTTTTATACGCCAAAATGTGAAGGATAGTCTATGCCTTGGATGCAACAGAGTTTCTGTTCTTGTCTAAAATCCTTATTTTTTAAATTAGGCCCTGACCTTGGATTCTGTCTTTGGTTTGCTTAGTCCAGTTTTAGTAGGAACCCTATTGAGTCCTTTTAGTAGAAAAACCCCCACCCTTGATATCTAATCACTCTGACCTGCCTACAGCGAGAGAGCTATTGGGTCTTGATGTTTCCCCTTAGCAATTTCCAATCCACCCACCCCTGTCCTCTTGCTCCTTGACTAAACTCACTACCCATCCTTTTTGCATTCTGAGTTCCAATGTCTCTTCCTTACTACTAACTTCCATTAAAGCAGTCTTTTTATTTTTCTCACAGTGGTCTTTCTTGACGTCTTCCTTACATTCTTTAACAAGGTAAACTTCTTTAACAGGTGTCCGGAATATTACTTCTTCTTTCAATTTTGCCCATGACTTGAAAAATGTCGGATTCATCATTGCGTTCCTGTATTCCTCACCGAAGATCCCAAGTGCGCCCAGTGGAAGTCGTTGTCTTTATTCATCCATGATTGATCAGGGATCCACTAGGGAAGCAGTCTTCCGAGCCTGTGTTCCTAGTGAGAGTTCTCTGAAGCATGACAGGGACATATTTTTATTCTTATGATTTTGAATATACTCTTAGCAGCTGAGTTAGGGTCCCAGGCTCTTTTGAATGGTATACCCAGGGCTGGAAGTTCTTCTTGACTCCTGGTTTGGAGTGGGGTTCATTCCCTGACTTCAGACCTGGAAAATATTGTTTTGGTAACATTGTGAAGCCTCTACTCTCTGTTTGATCCTACCTCCCCATGGGAACTTTTCTAGCAACTAACATCCCCCTTCTCATATTTTATACCTGTAGGGCACAAACTCATTTGGCTTTTGTTCGTGGCATGAATTTACTAAGGATGATTTGGAAATTCAGTGGTTTCTTGGGAAAACATTGGATCTCCCAAAATTTCTCTCTATGACTACTGCTTCCCCATTACCTCGGCTCCCACTTTTCATCTTCTCTTCAGATCGATTGGTTGTGTTGTCAGGTACTGTGAACATCGGAGGTCTTGAGGGTTAATGGATTTATCTGAACTGAAAAATGAAGTTGGACAACTTATTTTATTATTATAAATTAAAAGCTTTGAATGTTTTCATGATAAATTCTTCTTTCTTAGTTGTCACAGTTTAACTCTAGAGTGCTATCGATTTGCTTAACATTTTGTACCTGATGTGAACTTTTTTTTCTATGAAAGGAATGAGTGTAGTAGCAAAACACAAAGGATTGACTCAACAATTTTCTTTAAAATAATAAAACAACAAAATTAATGGGTGACTATTTCATGTCAACATTCATTTTATTCTATAATTGTTTCATTTAATTTTGAGACAAAATACATCTGTTAAACCAAAACTCTTGATAGAGGAGATGTCTGAAATAAAAGGATGTATTGATCCATTATAGATGCTAGCCAAAAACTAAAAAACAAACATATCCCAGGTATCTTCAACTATCAAAGGCTAGAAAGATAGGAAGTGGAAAAAGTCTTTACACTGGACCTAGAGCTGTGAGTGTTTTCTGAGACTATGGGGAAGGAAAGCATTATTTACACTGAACCTACATTGGCTGTTTAAGAGGGACAGGGTAACAAAAGCAGAGGCAATTGAGGGATAGGAAAACTGTCTAGAAGAAGAATTCTTGTTGCTTCCATGTTGTTTGGTTCAGAGTTAACAGTTCAGAAAGTTTATGAGTAAACAGGGTGCAGTGTCTGGTGATGGGCCATGGCGGGACTGGAGTCAAGGTTTTAACATAAAAAGTATTTTCCTTGATTTCCCTTGCAGCTCTTAACTGATTAACCTCCTCTATCTCTTCCACCTGCCATTTTCCAACCCTAGTGCCTAATTCAGAGTATCTCAGATTTTTTTAATCATGGTTAACAAAATCAAATCAAAATCAATACTCTTCTGAGATAAAAATGCATAAATGTATATATATATATATTCACACAAACAAATAATAATATATGTGATAGACTATAAAATGGAGCAGGAAAAAATTAAATTTTGGAAAGATCTTTGAAACATTACTTTCATTACATCAGACAGAATTTATCCCTATTTGTCTTCTATGGATGTAAAAATTATTTAAAGACACTTGAAACTGTCAGAGGACAAATGAAAATGTTTTTATGAAAACAGGAAATATAAATAAATTTTTTTCTTTGCACCATCTTCTATAGCCAGATGTTTCATTAATGTAGAAGTATTTTGAATTAACATATTCTAAGATATTATGTTCACAGAAAAGATGTTTATGGGCTGGCACTGGGGATTGAATTCTGGGATGCTCTACCACTGACATATCCCCAGTCCTTTTTAATTTCGAGATCGGTTCTCACTAAATTTTCCAGGCTGGCATTGATCTGGCAGTCCTCCTATCACATCCAAGTAGCTAGGATTATAGCCATGCTCTACCATGTCCAAACAACACAAAAGATTTTTAAAATCTTAAAATTGCAAGTCTTTTGAAACTAAGCACTTTATATTTTTATCATTTAATCCCTGAAGTAATTATCTCTTCTGATGTATTTAAGAGAAAGATGATAACAAATGGGATTGTCGACAGTGAAGACAGGTACAGATACATGTTTGAAGAACTACACTACTATTAGACATTCCTACTTACTGTATACTTAACATATGTCTATCACTGTTCTATTTTACCATGTATTAAGCCATTTAATTTTCACCCAAACTATGCAAGGTAGAATGTAATTTCACCCCCATCTGATATCAGAATGAAAGTCACAAGCTAGAGTCAGCAACAAAACTAGCATGTCTTCCAACAGGCAGGGTGAACATCAAAGGTCTGCTCTCAACCATTTAGCTACAGAGGATAGAAGGGAAGATTTTAGTACAGCCTCTGTGAGTTAGCATCTTTTGTCAGTTTTTTAATATTCTTAGAAGATGAATTCATCAGATTTGCAGATGTTACATTGTTGACTACACTGATACAATAAAAATGCTACTTTGAACATTATAATTATAATAGACTAACATTAATTTCTAATTATAAAAGTATATGGAAGTCCTTTGTAGAATTTAATTTGGAAATATTTGCCAAAAACTTTAATATATCTTCATGCTTTATCTCATACATTAAAAAAATGCTTCTAAATGAGTTTTATTCAGAAAATCAAAATGTGTTTTTAAATTAAACCAAATTGGTAACCGTGTGCCTACAACTGTAATAACTCCTTTCAAGAATCATCACATAAAAAGAATTTTAAAACAAACAAACCCACTTGCCCTACTAAATCAGATTATGTCAGTCTGAAATCTGTGGATTTGCAACTGTGAATCATACTGTTCTCAAAAATAAACCTGATTTAAAATAGCCTCTTACCTTTAAGGTCCTGAAGAAAAGGATTTGGTGAGTTATGCCTCTTGATATTCCTTTAGCTTATTGTTTATGTATTATTGATTCCTACTAACAATTATGGTTTCTTGCCAGGTGCAGTGGTGCCTGTCTATAATTCTAGGGACTTGGGAAGCTGAGGCAGGAGGATCACAAGTTTGTCAAGATCATTCCTGGCAAGTTAGAAAGACTGTCTTAAAATTAAAAATTAAGAGAGCTGTGGATGTTGCTCAGTGTGGGTGTCTTGAGCTCAATCCCAGTACTAGGGGATATTTCTCTCTCCCCTGCCCCTTTCTCTCTCTCTCTTCTCTATGTAGATAAATGTCAAAATTCTTTACTACATATATATATATATATATATGTAGTAAAGAAATGCATTATTATTATTATGTTCACATAAATGTCAAATTTCATTACCAATAAATCTCTGTATAGAAAAAGCTAAATTTATTTGACATAGTACACCCAAAACCATGTACATATGAGGCAACAATATGTATTTGGAGGAGTGGACAGTTGAAGAGATAGATGGGTGGGTAGACGGATGGGAGAATCAATGCATGAGTAGATATATAGATGTCTATATATCTATATCTATCTATATATCTATATATATCTCTATCTATATAGATGATATATAGATGTAAAAGAAGAGTAACATTTTTTTCCTTTCTGATCAGCTGTGCAGTTGATAGGAGGACATAAGTAATAACAAGAACAACAATAATAACAATAAATAAAATAATAACAAATTGAATTTCACTTGTTGATTGAACCCAGTTTATAAATTTAAACAAATATTTTCATTTGAATCGACCAATTTCAATCTCTTCTTCTAGGTACAGAAGTGATTGAAATTAAGTGGGTTTTGGGTTTTTTTTTTTTCATTTTCTTTTCACTTTTTTAAAGTGTGGAGGTCCTTAACAGGAGTTGATTTTGCTTCCTCATTCCCCAGAGGGACATGGGCAATATCTAAAGATAAATGATTGTCACGATTTGGTGGATTTCTCCTGTTATCTGGTAGGTAGGAATAGGGATACACTAAAGTCCTGTAATGCATAAGAGACCCTCCCCACTCCAAAAAGAGGAAAAAAATCATTAGGCCCCAAATGTCAATAGCACTGAAATTGAAAAATCTTAATTTAGCATGTATCCATCAGTTATTTACTAAAAATTTCTGTCAAAGTATTATTCTTCAGAGAAATAAGCTAGATATTAAACTTTCAAAGAACACTTTCCTGGAGTTTTCCAAATTTGATTCTTCAAATGTGATAATTAAGAGTCCTAAGTAAAATTTGGTAAGAACCATTTCTCTTCAGGGTACTTCTCATGAAATTCTCCTTTCTATGATAGGAAGATTATACTGGAACTTTGATCTTTAAGACCTATTTTATTTTATTTTATTTTATTTTATTTTATTTATTTATTTATTTATTTTATTTACTTATTGATTCATTGAACACAAATGGAGTACAGCTATTGTTTCACTGGTTGTACACAAAGTAGAGTCACACCATCTGTGCGTTCATGCATGTACACAGGGCAATGGTATCTGTCACACACTCTGTTATTAATTTTACCCCCCACCCACCCCCACCCCTCCCTTCCCTCTATGCTAGCTATCTTTCCTCCATTCTTGCCATCTTTCCCCCCCACATTATGCATCATCATTCATTTATCAGAGAGACCATTCAGCTTTTGGATTTTGGGGATTGGCTGATCTCACTTAGCATAACAGTTTCCAACATCATCCATTTACCTACAAATGTCATAATTTTATTCTTCTTTATGGCTGAGTAATATTCCATTGTGTATA
>JAJEJO010002285.1:22909-32932 GCA_020662805.1 Glaucomys volans | reverse complement strand
TATATATATATATATATATATATATATATATACTCTAGATGGTTTTTGTTAGACTGATACATGCAAATATGTTTGGTTCATGGCTACATTGGATTCTTAATGGTTTTTAATACAAATTCCATTTTCCATTTTAGAGGCTACCTAATCACTATAGTTAACATGAGTGATTGTCTTGGCACAAAGACAAAATATCTGAAAACCAAACTTATCTTTACCTGAGTTATCACTTTTCTACCAAACAATCCACTGCTGTCTAAGGTACTCAATTAGGCACCAAAAACTATGGCTTCTGTTCTCATAAGTCTTTTGCGTGTAGTTTCCTTTTTAAATAAGAATGGAACTACTGAGGCTGGATTAAGGACATCTTCCAAAATCATTCTGGAAAACAAGGTCTAGGAATAAAGAAAGAAAGATCAATAAACTCAGAAAATGTGGCAATGAGATGCATAAAAGGAAGAGTGTGATCATGAAATATTGTCATCAATATTGTTCTGAACTGATTTATCCATGATTGCTAAGCTTTTTTTCTCTCTTTTAAGTCCATGGTTCTTGTAGCAAACTTTGAAAATATACTTTTTTGTTTTTACCCTGGAAAGTTGCTTAATTAGGTCATTACTAAAACACAAGTGGTGACATAAAATTTTAACATGTGAAATGTATAAGTAAGAAGCAATTAAAAGCCTACAACTATAGCTTTAAGAAGAAATTTTTAGAAAAAGAATCACAGAAAAATCTTCATTTTATATTCAACTTTTAAGTAAAACAACAAAATAAACATGTTAATTGCCATAGATACATATTTAAGAATGCATAGCCTACCTAGATTTATTCTGCAGCACCCTATTGCTGAGCAGGAGAAAGGTTGCCAGGACCAGCCTCTCAAATCCATTCAGCATTGTTCTGTTTCCTGCAGCTTGTCAGATTGTCATAGCTGTGTTTGATCCAATTGATGGGAATTTTTAGCACAGGGATTGATATGGTGGTTCACAGCTATAACTCACTGATTATTCACCGTAGTTAACTACTGGTATCATTGGTTTCTCATGAATTTAAGACTAAGGTGTGTAGCCTACTTTGAGCAAAATCTTGGGGAGATTGTATTTCCAGGCTACTGCCACCTCTAGATTACCCAGTATAGATACGTGCTCTGGCATTGCAACTGTAATGCCATAAGAGTGTAGATGGAATATGAAAGGAAGGGGAAAGTTTCTTACTAATATGACTTGATGTCATCTTATTTATTTTTTAATTTTTCTATTGTTTACTGTTATCCTGGGGAATGAATGAGTTGGTGATAGTTAGTTATATATTGACAGACATTCTAAGAAACTACTGTGTTCAAGGTTTTTGAAAAGCACTAAGAGACCGTGTTAGTGGTTTAGTGGAAATAGTCATGTTCCTATGGTCAGTATGACTTGATTTTCTTACTTCTATTTTCCTATATGTCTAAATTTTCTCAGTTTTATTTTTCTTGTGTTTAAAACAAGAGGTTCACCATCATGGAAGAAATATAGTAATATCAGTACCCAAATTCACTATTTTAGAAAATCATATCACGACACATGCAGAAAGAATAAAGTATCCAAAATGGCAAAGATACAAAATACAGAAAAACTTCTATTAGGATGCTACCGAAAATGGTGAAAATTTAAAAATAAGTTGTGAGCTGTTAGTATATATAGTGAGATGAATAATTCAATGAGATGCTATGTAACCACTGAAATGATAAATATACTAAGTAAAATGGATTATACCAAATAAGAAAAAAAATAATGTTCAATGTTTTAAATCACAAAAATCAGTCCGTTGTACATCCTATATAAGCCTGAAGTAAATACACAGGTCTAAAATATTTGTAAGGACCAGAATAGATGGCTTTATGTTTTTCAAAATATTACCTTTCATGTCATTTTAGTGACATACTTACAATTTTAAATGCTGTAAATTATAATATGAAATAGTTGAGCTAATAATAAGATTCAGTTTGAAAATATAGAAAATAACTTGATTTTCATATCATCCTTAGCACTAACATGATTACTAGAATGCATCCAGGAGGAAAACAGAATCAAATAAGGAAGTTTGAAGGTTGAAGTTAAAAATTTCAGTATCTTATCAAATGAATATCATTAAATACTCTGTTGCTTTATTTGCAGTTATGTGCACTGGATAAATGAGGAAAGTAGATAAATAAGTGAAGTGGTATTATGAAAGTATGTGCACATTTTTAAAAAATTCCTTATTTAGGAAATTGCAGAGTAGCTTCAATTTTTCCCAATTCACAGTTTGTGAAAAAGTTTGTAAAAGGAAAGAAAAGTTTGGAAATAAATTCAAGCCAATTTATGTTTTTGACTTGAGCATTGATTCTGCTACTCTCATTGGCATTCTCTTTATTATGTGTTTTGCTCACATAGAGAAATTTGCTCCTAAATGACCTATCCTAACGACCACACCTAATGTAGCAATGCCTTGCTGTTTTCTTTTTATTTTTGTATTTGTTCTAATTTGTTGTACATGACAGTAGAATGCATTTATACATTTTGATAGATCATACAAAAATGGAGTATAATTTTTCATTTTTCTGATCATACATACTGTAGGCTTACATCAGTCATGTAGTCATATATGTACATAAGGTAATAATGTCTGTTTTACTCTACTATGCTTCCTACCCCCAAACTCCCACCCCTTCCTTCACTCCCCTATACCTAATATAAAGTAACTCTATTCTTCCCTATCTCCCCCCTCCCCTTATTGTGAATTAACACCCACATATCAGAGAAAACATTCTGCCTTTAGTTCTTTGGGTTTGGCTTATTTTGCTTAGCATGATATTTTCTAACTCCATCCATTTACCAGCAAATTCCATAATTTCATTCTTCTTTAAAGCTGAGTAATATTCTGTAGAATATATATACCAAATTTTCTTTATCCATTCCTCTGCTCAAGGGCACCTAGGTTGGTTCCATATTTTAGCTATTGTGAGTTGAACTGATACACATATTGATGTGACTGTGTCACCATAGTATGCTGATTTTAAGTCCTTTGGGTATAAACTGAGGAGTGGAGTAACTGGGCCAAATGGTGGTTTCATTACAAGATTTCTGAGGAATCTCCATACTGCTTTCCATAATGGTTGCACCATTTTGCATTCCCACCAGCAATGTTTGAGTGTACCTCTTTCCCCATATCCTCACCAACATTTATTGTTGTGTTCTTGATAATTGCCATTCTTATTGGAGTACGATGAAATCTTAGTTTTGATTTGCATTTCTCACTAGAGATGTTGAACATTTTTTCATATATTTGTCGATAGATTGTAAATCTTCTGTGAAGTCTGTTCAGTTCCTTAGCCCATTTATTGATTGGGTTATTTAGTTTTTTAGTATTAAGTTTTTTGAGTTCTTTATATATTCTAGAAGTTAATGCTTTATCTGAGCTGCATGTGGTAAAGATTTTCTCCCAATCCATAGGCTCTCTCTTCACATTAATTATTTCTTTTGCTGAGAAGAAGTTTTTTAATTTGCATCCATTCCATATTTTGATTCTTCATCTAACTTCTTGCACTTTAAGGGGCTTGATAAAGAAGTTAGCTCCTAGGCCAGCATGATGAGGATTTAGGGCTACTTTTTCTTCAAGTGGTCACAGGGTCTCTGTTCTAGTGCCTAAGTCTTTGATCCACTATGAGTTGAGTTTCATGCAGGGTAAGAGATAATGGCTTAATTTCATTTTGTTACAAGTGGCTTTCCATTTTTCGCAACACCTTTTGTTGAATAGATTATCTTTTCTCCAGTGAATGCTTTTGTCATCTTTGTCTAATACGAGAGAACTGTGCTTATGTGGGTTTGTCTTTGTGTCTTCTATTCTGTTCCATTGCTCTACAAGTCTGTTTTGGTGCTGATACCATGCTGTTTTTATTACATTGCTCTATAGTATAGTTTGAGGTCTGGTGTTGTGATGCCTTCTGCTTCACTTTTCTTGCTAAGGATTGCTTTGGCTATTCTAGGTCTCTTATTTTTCCAAATGAATTTCAATGATTGCTTTTTCTAGTTCGAAGAAGAATTTCATTGGCATTTTAATAGGAATTGCTTTAAATTTGCATAATGATTTTGGTAGTATGGCCATTTTGATAATATTAATTCTGCCTATCCAGGAGCATGGGAGGTCTTTCCATCTTCTAAAGTCTTCTTTAATTTCTTTCTTTAGAGTTCTGTAATTTTCATTATAGAGGTCTTCACCTCTTTTGTTAGATCGATTCAAATATTTTGGTTTTTTTCAAGGCTACTGTGAATGGGAGAGTTTTCTTTATTTCTCTATCAGTGGATTCATTACTGATGTATAGGAATGTGTTTGATTTATGGGTACTGATTTTTATATCCTACCACTTTGCTGAATTCATTTATTTGTTCTAGAAGTTTTTGGTGGAATTTTTTGGATTTTCTAAATATAGAATCATGTCATTGGCAAATAGTGATAGTTTGAGTTCTTCTTTATCTTTTTGTATGCCTTTAATTTTTTTCTTTTAATTGCCCTGACTAGAGTTTTAGCCTTGCTGTTTTATTCTGTATCTATATTGCTGTAGGAGTTGTCTCCACACAAAGCAAAATGATCAAGGGTTCCAGTTCTCCAAAGAACTTCATTGTTTAATTTTTTCTCAGAACTAGCAAAATTATCATCATGATCAAAACCAGCCTCAGCAACTTAGTAAGTTCCTAAACAACCTAGCAAGATCCTGTCTCAAAATAAAATACTAGTAAAAGGTCTGGGGATATGGCTCAGGGGTTAAGTTTCCTTGGGTTCAATATTCCCAGTACTACTACTAATAATACTACTACTACTAATAATAATTCTTATCATGGATTTCAAAACTCAAGCTTGCTGCACTCTAACATCTCAAAAATTTTCCAAACTTCTTTTGTTTATGTTCTTTCTTGATTTGTGCTTTTGGTAGTTAGTTCTCCAGTGTTTAGATGACACTAGTTGTTTGTCCTTTGCCTAGCTATTTACCCACTTACCCTTGAGAATGCCATCTCTCAACTTTTTTGCAAAGAACTCTGATGTATACATGCATACATATATTCTTTTTTAAAAATTTTTTTAGTTGTTGATGGACCTTTATTTATTTATATGTGGTGCCGAGAATCAAACCCATTGCCTCACACATGCCAGGCAAGCGCTCTACCACTGAGCCACAACTCCAGCCCAACATACATAATGTTCTTGTTTTCATATTTGTATGTGTCTTTTATTTCATATATGTATAGAAAATGGTTCCAGAAGGCTACCACATGTGAGAAAATGTAAGCTAGAGATACCTGAATTTTTGTATGCTTCAGCCCTTATTGTTACACTCTGCATTACATGATCATGCTCATAATATTTAAATAATTTTAATTTATTTAGTATATTTAATATATTTATTTTATTTATTTATTATATTAAATAAATAATATATTTAAATTAACAATAACAATATACGTATCTAATATTATTTGATAATATCTGTATAATTTCATATTTATTATAAACCAAAATATTCATTAATACTCTTTAGGTTGTAAGTAAATAAAAAACCAAGACAATTCATTTCAGTTAAAAGCAAATGCATGGACTGGCATTGTTGAGTTGATAAGCCAAAGTTCGGTATGAATGAATGGAACTCGTCATACAGTGTGAATGGACTGAAGCTATCTTGGTCTCAATATCTTTACTTCTGAGGAGTGATTCAGAGTAAGCTCTCTATGGTAGTAGCAGTTCTATTTCACTTATTTTCCAGATACTGTAGGAAGAAGAAGGAGTCTAAGCATTTTATTAGCTCTGCAAAATGATGTGTCCCATTCTGACCTGCTAATGAAGAAGGACATGAACTGATTGACTTAGGTCTAGATGAAATGATCCACTTGTGGAGCTAGGAGATGTGGGTTGGGAAATTAGCTTTGCCTAACACAGACAGACTGAGTGCAAGAATGGCAGATCAAACAAACCTAACTGTTATGTTTTAGTTGTGTGTTCCCATAAAACTCATATGTGAGATAATGTGAGAAAGCTTATTGGGTTATGAGTCTTAATCTAATGCATTAATGCTCTGATAGGGATTAACTGAGTGGTAACTGTAGGCAGGCAGGATGTGGTTTGAGAAGGGGATCATTGGGAGTGTGTCTTTGGAGTATATACTTTGTGAATAAACTTTCCCTCCTCTAATTGTTCTTGTGAGGTCTTTTGGTCAAAGCAGCAAAAAAGCTGACTAAAACACTAACCCACTGGATTGTTATCATAAAAAGAGTATGTGAAGATTGAGTGGCAAAAGTAATAAACACCAGTAATGCCTTTTTCTTTGTACAGTGTATGGCACAAAGTGAGTACCTGTGAAATGAAAAAATAGGTGGTACCGCATAGAAAACTGTACATTTAAAATGTCACTAAAACCTAACACTTCAATAATATGACACTAAAGATAGAAATGAATGTACAATGAGACCTTGGGTTGTAGCTTAGTGGTAGAAGAGTGGTGGGAGACCCTGGCTTCAATCCTCAGCACCACATAAAGATAAATAAATAAAAAAAGGGTATTTGTGTTCACCTATAACTAAAAAGAATTTTAAACAGAAAAATGAATGCACAATGAAAAATTTCAAAGAAAGGTAAAAACTAAAGCAGAAAGCTTATTGAAATTATTCATATTCACTGACTACAAAATATTACCCTTAATTATGTATGGGGGTGAGACAAAATTTGACTTTCACACTTTATATATAGAATTAAAATATAATACAATATTTCTGAAGAGTAACCAACTATATGTAAGAGGAGAGAGGAAATGTTAGATATAGTTATCACATTTGTCAACTATCCTGGTAATAATTACCCAAAAAAAAATCAATTCAAGGTAATAGAAGCAAAAAGGAAGTTATCAGTGCTCTTATGTCACAGAATTTGAATAAAACACTGAAATGGTACTTTGCCTTTAAAATAGTAAAGCATAAATTAGTGGAAAATCTTATTTAAAGTAAAACTACATGAACAATACAAACCAAAATTTGGGTTCCATTTAATTATAATTTCATAATAATTTTGCTGGAAATGATGAGAATATCATGGCTGTAAATGTTCAATGACTCATAGAAAAAAATTTTTTTATTATTTTCTTTTACAATTTTCATTAATATTTATAAAACTATTAATAAAATTCATGATATGTATGTGCATGTTTACATGCATAAATACATGTTTATACGTACATACACATATATTTATATGTTCATGACTTATATACACATGTATGCCTACATATGTACAAACCTATATATATGATAGTTTATAGTGGGAAAGTGGCCAAATTGTATTAATTTATAACTCCAATAATCTTGTGCTGTCTCTATTCTTCAAAGTTCTTAGGAAAAATTACAGACACATAGTATCTGTGCCTCGCACCTTTGGTATTAAGAAATCTTATTTTCATTATTTTATCATACTTAGGAAATGGGAATGTTAGTAAAGAGTATACATATTTCTCAACTTTTTGCCTATGACTGGAAGTCCTTTTGCTTCTATATCAGATCAAATATGTAAATGAGGATAGACATTTCTTTAAATTCCAAAATTAAGTTTTTGTATCTTTGCTATTAGATTACTGTTTTTCTCAATGCAACCAGTACTATTTCACTGCTACAAATAGAAAACAGAATACAAGCTATTGTAAAAGGGTTTCCATCAAATAGAGAATATTTTCATGTTTTCCATATATCACAGTGTTCCTAGAGTTAAGCCAACCATAAAGAAGCAGCATACTTAATGCAAACTTCCCTTTAATTATCTGTGGTCATGAAGAACTGTGATAGCAGGGTACAGATAATCTGAAAACCTAAAGTAACCCATAATATAAAGCCTGTCCCACATTCAGTCATTTCTAAGAGTTAATACCATGTTAGTCAAGCTGAGTGACCCAAAGGCCATCATCTCATTTCCCCTGAGGCAGTCTGTAGGGAATGCAAATGAGGGTAAATGGCCATTAAAGCAAGCAGGAGAAGAGAGAAAGATAATCTCTTCTCTTGATATTTAGTCTCTAAATGATCCGGAAATAGCTGGATATTCATCATATATTTTCATCACATCGGAGCCAAAACCTATTTGAAGACACAAGTTTAAAGAAATGTTGGTTTATGGTATGGTTTGATTTACTAATCTTCTACTATATTCCAGGGATAATAGTAGTGGGGTCAAACGGAGAAAGAAGCAAGCTTTGTCCTCCAGGGATGAAAATCTACCCACTATTGATTTTCAAGACATAATATCATATAAGGTAATTATAATTTAATTGATTTTATCATGCTTGTATTTCTCAGTTCATTTTTCCTGGTATCCAAACACCATTTGGTTACAGTGAAAGAACAACACAATTCTAGTAGATTTTGTGTCTATGGCTTTCTCATACAGTTGGGGAAGGAATAATGGTGTCCCTACTATATTTTGTAAAGTTAGAACGTCTACCTCTGACTTAATGTAAACGTTCAGTGTAAAACTGAATGCTGGCATTTTCTCTACAATCTACAGGAGAGAAATCTTTATAACAAACTCCTGAAATTTTTACTAATACATGGAACCGAAAAAATAATTTGTTCATTAAAAGGTTAAAACTATACAAGATATTATCTTAGCAATTAGCAGTGCAATTGGATGAAATAAATCTATGAGAGGTAGAATACATAAAGAAAAAGTAAAGCTATCTGCACTAGAAAGTGATATAATAGTATACCCGGAGAACAAAAGAAAATCAAGAATAAAATTGAGTATAAAATAAAAACACTGAATAGGTAACAGGATGTGGAAGAAAGGACCAATATAGAAAACAAACAGTAATAAGTGAGCTTAAAAGTGTAACAAATGGATAACACAACCACACTGGTGGGAAGAGCAAGAAATATTTGGAAAACAGCTTTTTGACTATATTGTGTAAATCTGAAGACAAATTTTAAAAAGAAGAATGGTAAAATAATACCAATGTGTTAGATTGGAATTGGAAATACCAGTCTGAACTCACAGTTGTAAATATTGATACAGACAAATATACAAAGACATACAGGTGTGTGTGTGTGTGTGTGAGAGAGAGAGAGAGAGAGTGTGTGTGTGTGTGTGTGTGTGTGATGTAAAATTTATTCAGGCATTTTCTAGTTTTCTAGGGCATAGATGTAATGATACTTAGTAGCAACAGATTCACCTAGAATTCAAATCTTTATTTCTAAATAATATTTTTCAGTAAAAAGTACCAGAACTCCTTAGAGACATTACTAATTCCATGACTGGGACAGAGAAGATACAAAAGAGCTTGGTACATCTATTCTTACCAAAAATAAGGAAATGTTAAAAAATTATGGAAGTATTTTGGAGGGACACTTAGAACCAACATGAAAGAATTCCCAATAGCTAACTCCTAGATAATTTGAACAACTAAATAATGATTATAATGTATTATAATCCACAAAATAAATTACCCTCAGGCTATAACATAATTAAATAATTTAGTAAATGAATAGAAGGGAACTCTCATTCTTAGTACTGGTAACTGTAAGAAGGTACAAAGAATCCTAGATTGAATAGTAGACCAGAAAAAGGATATTAATAAGAAAATTAGTGAAATTCAAATATAGTCTTCTGGTTAGCTAATAGTATTTAATTCACATTATGTTTCTAGCTCAGATAATTGTGTTATTGTGATTCTGGTGAAAATGTATAGGAACTCTATGGAGAATGTTTGCCCATTTTAACCAGAAAAACCCAAAAGGTCTTTATGGAGAAAATATGTGAAATACATAATTACATTTATTTGGATTATTGGGTAAAAAATAGCTTTTAACAACCTGTATTATGACCCAAAGTCTATCCCAAAATAGCTTACAGCAAAGCAAATACCTAAATAAAAGGATAACACATTTATAAACAATGTTCAAGACTCATGTATATGTAATCTCATTACAGATGAATTTGTAAGAAAAATGATGCTGCTAGTTTTAAGGATTTCTCTGAAGT